>VZTF01007561.1:1596187-1763601 GCA_013397755.1 Cnemophilus loriae | reverse complement strand
CCCGCGCCCGCCCCGCCGCGCTCCGCCCGCCGCCGCTCTCGCGAGAGGGGCCGCCCCGCAGCCCGCCCGCGCTCCGGCGGCGTTCCCATGGCAACAGCCAAGCGCCGGGCCCAGCGGGCGGCTCAGGCCCGCGCCGAGCTCCCTGCGTTTTGATTGACTTCTTACCATTTTGATATTTACATCACTTCCCAGCCTCCTGGAGACCTGTAGGGAGAAGGTCACCGTAGTTGCTAACACAAAGTCAAAACCCACCGGTACCATACGGATAGTATATCCCGAGCTCTTTTGCTGCCAGTCAAATTAAAATGGATTCTCCCTTAGATATCCATCACAGATAAGAAATTAAAGATGTGGGAAGGCACATCTAAAAAAATAGCATGCGTCAACATCACCCCTTGTTCTGCGGGAACACTGCTCTGTTTTCAAATGGCCAGAATTTTGAACAAAACAAGCTGAGGGTAAAACATTCTGGGTACCCTGCTAGTGGTTGTTACCATCTTTGGCTTGGCAGAACGCTAACAATCTCAGTTAAACCACTTTAAGTGAAGCTTTTCCTGAAATTAGGACACTCTGATTTGGACTGGCGACGTTCCAGCAGTGTGCAGCATGGTGATAGTTAGAGCGACCGAGCTGCGGCGAGCAGCTGCTCTGCGGCAGACATGCTCGCTTCACACCCCATTCACTTTCCACGAATGTCCCGACAGCAAAGACCAACGAAACTTACATACGGATCCGTGTGGCTTGATACCTTCTGAAGATGTTCCTAATGGATCTTCAGTACTGATGTTTAAATATCACGGTGTTTGGTACTGTGAAAATACCCAGATTTCCAGAGAGCAATCACTCTCTTACATGTTCCCAACTTGAAGTCATGACTCCTGCAGGCGTTATGGGGTCAGAAAAAACAATCCTGATCTCATTTTCCTGAGAAGAAGAAACATTATGGATGGACAAAGAACTGATCCCAGTGCTGCTCTGGCATGGAACAAAAAGTAGAATTGACAAGCCAGAAAAAAAACCAGGAACATCTTAAGTATTTAAATGTTTATCTTATATCACCCACCTGAAGCGATTTTTTTACTTTAAAAAAAAGTGGGGTTTTTTGGTTTTTACTTAAATGAAAAATTTTATTGGCAGCTGAAGCCCCAGTCCTACAAAGGGAAGTCCAAAGAGGCTTACAGGCCTCAGGTTCATACACCCAACAGCACTGTATGTGACTGCAGCTTTAGGAAATGTGGTGTGCAATTACTGAATTTGCCTTCATCAGAGGAATTTAGATAGTGAGGCTGTGGCTTGCAAGTTCTTTAATGAGGTTAATGAGGCTAGCACATTCTCAAACGGTTTGTATGATCTTCCTTCACACACTGCTGCTGTGTCAGATCTTCAGATGAGGAAGACATTCAGAAGGGGCGCACAGGGAGGGAGAGGCTCTGACACCACGCACCGGCCCAGCCTACGTGCTGTTCTGTTCGCGATGAGGCCACTGTCGAGGCACACACCCGCGCCTGCAGTCCAGCCAGGAGCTGGCTCCTGCTCCTGGGCCCCTGCGGTTTCTCCCGGAATCCCAGGCCTGAGAGGTTGACATCTGGTAGTGCAGGAGTCCCGTGTGAGGGCTGCTGGTGCGAGATGCTGTTCTCACCACATTCTCCCCGTGCATGATGTCTAGAGCTGTGATTAGGGAGGCAGCAGCACTCAAGAACAGTATGTGTTCTCACAGGTGTCAGGATATCCAGAACCCATTTATTTTCTTTTTGTGGAAGTACGAACTTTTCTGTCTTTATAATAAGCAGTTATTAATTAGGCTTGAGGCAGGGAGAGAAAGAGAATTTAGAGTTTACCCCCAGCCTATGTGAGAAAGTCATCGGAACAGCTGATCTAAAATAAGAGGGTAACAGGGGGTTTACTCCAAAATGATTATCTTGTCTCAATGATGCACGACTAATTCCAGAACAAAAGGACTCTCTTCTCTTTTATAGAGCGCTCACACACCAGTCTCTGCTTGACTAGCCGTTACAGAATGAAGGATGCACAGCTGGTTTCCCTGTCTAGAGACAAGCCTCAAAAACTCCAATGATTTTTGAATGCCAACCTTTCTTCTGCCACTAACTTGCTGTGTTACCATAGGCAAGTCACTTAATTTCTGTTTTAATATTGTCCTTTAAACAAAAAGGGAAAATGATAGTTATTTACCTCAGAAGAGCAAGGTGAGTGTAAATTAAATAATATTTATGTTGCTCTCTGAAGATTTGGCTTTATGAAAAGGTAAATAGTAGGACTGTTTCTGAGTAGAGCTGGCTGGAGCTATTGGAAGTACAGGGAAAATTTGACGAAGAACCTGAACCACCCTGAAACTGAGTGCATAATTTATTCATTGATGAACGATGAACATGTGAAAGTTTGTATCCAGCACACCCTTCCAAGAAGCATTACAATTTGGATATACAACTCCCCAGAAAAATAGATGAAGAAATTCACATAGCGATGATTTGATAGAGCCCAAGATCAGTGCATTCCAGCACATTCCTGTTCTCAGGAAGTCTCTATATGTGGGGAAGGCTTTAGGCTCTTGGAGTGTTTTCTAGCATTATTGCCCTGGGGATTAGAGGACTGTCTTTCATATGGATCATTTCAGTGATCCAGTTTATAGCACATAAACAGTTATACTGCCATAAGAAAAGGCCAGTTTTGCTTTGGGGCCCTGGGGACAGGGACAAGAGGCAACTTCTTTAGCCAGCTTTGGCAAGAAAGGCAGCATCTTGTGAATTATAACTTCTGTGTTCTTTTCTCTTTTCTTCACTCACCAACAGGCCTTTTCTGACATCAAGTAGATATAAACACTCCCTGACTTCACCACTTATAGTTCTAGGCAACTCATACAGTCATTTGAAATCTCTAAGGGACTTCAGAGGCATTTTAAAGCAATGCTCTCTGCAGCTTATAAGAATTCATCCTGAAGTAAATCTGTTCCATTTAATTGGCATGGGTAATTACTAATAGGCCATAAAAATATTTGAAGTCATTAAAACTCAATGTGAGAAATACGCATTAGCTAGAAGTGGGAAAAATGTATTTTTTTATAAATGCAAGGAAATGTTTCAGACTTTGGTATATTTAACGTAGTAGAAATATTGAAGGGTTTCTCTCAAAAGGACTTGAAAAGAAAGCATGCAGGAGCATTCGCAACAAAGCAGCACATGGAGCAAAGTGTGCAGGTGAGCCTGAAGGCTAGTGCAAAGGGATTGTCAAGTAGGAAGTACAAAATGAAATGATCAGTGTCAAGTCTGACAGGCCAGAATTGTGACCTCTCAGCTGTACATGGGCTCACAGAGGCACCCAACCACATTGCAGCTTCCTGCTGCCAAGCCTGTCTGTCCTGCTTTGCAGTCAGCAGCCTCTTTCTCACAGTTTGCAAGGATCTGCGTTATTCCAATGTCTTTCAATAGTCTGCCAAACCACTGGAATAGAGAAAAAAAGCCCAGAAACTGTACTAATGGGAGCCACTTAGTACCTAGACAGCTGTATATTCCTCAGAAAAGAGTTGCAAAACACACATTCAGAACATGTCTCAAGTCTGCATTTACAGAGGCATGTACATAGCCATTAACTTTATGAATCAAAAATCATTTCAATAATAAAGGCACAGTTAATAACCTTGGCTGAAAGGTTTTTTGTAAAAAAACCCCGCATTTTATTTGGATGCACATCAGAATACTTAAAAATATTATTTTGATGTTACCTTTTGGTTTTAATTTAGTACCTGGAGCAAGAACATGGCTGGCTAGACCAATGTACACTTATTCAGCATAATGTGTCAAGTAGTCATAGTACTACAGGCTTAGAAGAAATGTCAAGAAAAGAGAAGGAAAATTAGAAATTTTCCTTGCCTGACAAGAAGGTAAAGCAAAAGGGATGTCTCTGGAGAGAGCGTTCTTTTGCTTCAAATTTGCAAGTGATGTGATACTATGTCAGCCATTAAATCATACTATTCAAGTATTTAAAAACAACATAAGCAGAATTTCACTGCTTTATTTAATAAAAAAACTCTCTTCCCATGCTCTAAAAGATTAGGGATGAAAATTCAAACACTCAAAAGTAATAAAACCCAGATACCATCTGCTTATACCTTTATTTCAAATTTCTTGGGCATAGACACTCTATAATATAAATTGCAATTATATGATTGTATAACTTTCTCCCCAGTTTCTCTGAAGCCTGGAAAATCAGAGCACAGCTCCACACCTTCCTTTCTGCAAACTGTTTGTTGTTCTCTAGCTCTGAAGACAGGTGGATATGTTGCCAGCTAGGTTGATCTGGAGTGTTCATCAGAACAGAATATTTCACGAACAGCAACAAATGCATTTTTACCCCTTTCCTGTAAGGTGGTATTGTTATCCCCATTTTAGAGATCAAATAGCTAGCACCTGGCTTTCTACTGTGGTTAGGAAGGGATAGGTCTTCTTTTCCAGAAGCACATCTCCCCAGGAATTCACTTGTAATTGTGACTACTTCTGCAAATCAAACCCCAGGCTCCCCGGAGTAAGGCTTAAGCAACACTACAAGGTGGCATACACAGGCACTGCTAATGGAAGGAGTAGATCTGTTGACTCCACACTCTGCTCCTTCTTCCTCTCGGATGCCTGTTCCTGCCCCTGTGCTGCCCCAACCTTTGTGCTGCACAGATGTTCATGTGACTCTACGGCAAACTAACTCAGAGACCTGCTCCAGCTAGAAACTAATGCAGCAGGAAAAATAACCAGTAGCATTCAGACAGATCAGTTTCCTGATCCAGTTTAGACTGTGGCCTCATAAATGTTTGATACAAGATAGGACAAAACACAGGAAGAGGAACAGAGAGCAGAGAGGGCAGGTAGGTAGGATTCCTTTGCTCAATGGCAGCGTCAGCTTGCTCTGGATAGAAGTGTTTGTTGAACTTCAGAATCTGGGGCACAAACACATCAGTTTTGTTCAAGGACTAGACTTAAAAGGAAAAGACACAACTGCAAGAGATTGTGGTAGTGGTGGAAAGGACACAGTTTCAGTTCAGCTGCCCTTTTACCTTGAGACTACTGAACTCTTTCTTTTTCGACTGCCTGTTTCCCTTAAGTCTTCCTTCTCTGTGGAACTGTGGGACTGTTCTTCACTGATGGGGCTCACACACTGTGTTCAAATGTAATATTTAAATTGGCATCTCTTCATAGCTTTTCTGAGCACTTCGTAGAGAAGGAGGTCCATTTTATTCTGCAAATGAGTGTAATATTTAGGACAAGTGAGCTGGAAGGAAGAAATGTGGTTTGGTTCTTGCCCCAGGAGTTGTTTCTATGTTTTTTGAAGAACATGTTCTGGATGATATTCGTGTAAAGTCCAAAGTGTCTCAGTACTGACTTTTATGCTCCGGCATCAGAAATCCTTCCTTTCCTTTCTGGGAAATGGCTAAATTTCAGCAGCAGCTATGGAGAACATTCCCACCAAGAACAGCTCACAACAGCATGCTTATAGCATGTGCCTAGGAAGTGGAACGTGTAGTTGGAGATTGATGTGGTCCAGAGAGAAACATAACCCAAGTACTCTGTATTCAAGGAAAGTTTAGTCCAGGCAGAAAAGAGCAGCACCCCTTCTGCTGACAACATCTCAAAACGAAAGAGTGCCCTCTCGTTTCTACTAGTAACAAGCATTTCTCTTCAGTGAAGGGTTCTAGGCTGTTAATGCTAAAGAATGGAGGTATCTCCTAGCCTTATCTTGGATGTTAACAGTAGATTCATTTAAAAGGGGAGGAAAACAAAACCCAGTATCCTTAGAAATATCTAGAAAGTTTGAGCAGCATTCTTAAACAAAATTGAATGATTCATTCTGAAGAAAATATAAAATAAAAAGCCCTCAGACACATTTCATTTTTGTGTTTCCATAATTCAAGGTGACTATTTTTCAAAGTACTTTATACACAATTAGTCTGAAATATGGTTTTCTAGCTCTCAGTTTTCTGAGCAAAATAAAGAATGACACAGTTATTAACCTTTGGGAAACCTCTCCTACACACAACAGAATTAAATTCTACAGAAAACTGAATAGCATTGGGAGAAATTCCAAATGACTTACCACTCATTTGTTTGATGGATAGTTGGGCTAGCTATCGCTTTTTACAGAGCTGCCAATCACTGAGAGTGCTGGGATATATTCCGAAAACTCTCTTAGAATCACAAATTGCAGTCACAGGGTTTCATGGCTTAAATTATTATGGAAGAAACAGTTACATTGCATGAAAAAGAGATGATACTGTTACCACAAGAGGATAATATTGTGGTATCAGCAGCTCCCACTTTTCAGCAGAGTAAGTTGCTTCTTCTAATATGACATTCAAAGAGATATTATTTGTTTGGAAGACTGTTCTGTCTGAGGATTTCAGTACTGGTGTTGAAACTCAAACTGAGATCACCATATTAGATAGAGAGGGGAAATTGTTGTATCAGTTTGTTTATTCTGCATTTGGCAACTCTCTAAATACTCAGTTTCATTCTTTCCATAGCAAAGGGTGTTAGTCATTCTGTTGTTTGTCTGAGGATTTCATATAGCAGAAAGAAGAGGGGAAAAAAACACTTTGTGATTTTTGAAGTCCAAAAATTGACAAAAAGATTCTGGAGCATGGCTAAAACATGAAATTATTTACCATGCTATTTTGAAAGAGCTGAGCCACCTATAGTTACTATACCTATTATGAAAGTATATTTATACTCACAGAGTACATTAATTCAATGAAGCAAGTTATTCTGAGTAACTATACTTCTGTTTTGGTTATTCAGTTCCTCATGGCTCATCCTAGATCTCTATGGGTCAACAGATTTTTTTGTAAATCTCAGGCTTGAATTCTGCCATTTCTGCTGGGAATAGTCCTTCTCATCTTGTGTCCACTCCGTTCAAAAGAAAGATTTGGGTGGGAGGGAGAGGTGTGGAAATCAGAATTTCCTCTCGTCTGGTATCCATTCCAAAGGGTATCCACAGGGAGCGTGATTGCTCCAGCTACCACCCTTTTATGTGTAGCTTCTGATTGGCCTTTCTGCTTCCACAGGGTCTGAAATTTTGTTGCAGGATTTAGAAGGTTACTTAGAAGCAGCTGATAAATTAAACTCTCATAAGACCACTTTGTGCCACCCAAAGCTCAGTGTTCACCTTCGTCTTCTGTTGCTGTGTGTACAGCAGGTTTCAGCTGCTTTGAAGTCATCTTCCAGATCTTTTGCCAAAGAGGCCTGCACTGAAACAGGAGGATGTTAGAACTGCAGCTGCCATTCAACTTACAACTGCAACTGGAATTCAGCTTAAGAACAAGTAGGAAACTGAAGTAGTCTTTAAAGGATGAGTGCAGGGATCTGTAAAGGAAAAGTGCCAGGTATATACATTGTTATTTTTTCCTTTTACTTTTGCAGCTTATATTGATTATTAAATACATGAAAGAGGGAGAATTGCAGTCTTGTTTTGTGCCATAGAATTTCTTTGCCATGACTATTCAACATGTCATAAAGTTACAAAAACATGTTGCAAGCTTTTTATTAACTAGTTATGTTGTAATAGTACCTATATCAACATATACCTATAGCCAGTATAATAGCAGAAACTAAGGAGTTACTTAAAGTAAATCAATGAGGATGTGAGTATGATGCATTACTTTTCAGTAATATGAGTGCACCAATATAGATTTATTTTTGCTGCTAAGGTAGAAAATAGAAGGGTCTGGCCTAGCCCAGAGTTACTCTGCTAAATCATGAAAGCTTTGAATGTATCCTGTGGCTTGAAAACAGTATTCTGTGGGAAGATTCTCTTGCTACTTGATAAACATTTTCTTCTCAAGGGTTGAATATGCAGTCTTGCATATACGTCCTTCTTCAAGTTTCACAGCAGTTTCACAAACAGAATCAATAAGATTTTTTTTTGTTGTAAATTGTGGTTTCACAGCACAGAAATCTGGTTTGTCGATACAAATGTTCGTTCAGTGCTTAATGGTTTTTAAATTAGCTTATATAATCACACAAAAAATTATTTACAGGAACAAGCCCAAGTGTATTTGCATAAACTTTAGATAGATGTGGCTACAGACATTGTTGAGCATGAAGGCCAGGCTGGGGCTTTGAGAGCCTGAGGTACTGTCAATGTTTTAAGACTATCAAATCCCAGTGGTATTCGAATCACCAGGAAAAAAAAAATACACTGGAGCTTGTAAAATGGGACCTTGGGCAATTATTCAGGGGAGGGAACTAAGAAAAAAAAGTGACCTGGAGACCCCGTTTTAAGAAAAAAATCTCCTGCAGTTTCCAAAGGACTAATGAACTGTATCTCAGAATGCCAGCCCAAGCCAAAATGTGCATTTCATTCTGGTGAAAGCAGGGAATAAATATATTTCAGTCTTATCCATTATCAAAACCGAAAAACAATAGATTTTAAGAGTCAAAAGTTTTTTAAACTGAATAAAAGGTTATCTTCCATTTTCATTCAAGAAAAGATAAAAGCCCAACATAATACTGTACAAAACCTATTCAGAAATGATTTGGACTATTTTACATGTATGTGTATGTTTCCCTCAATTAAAACTTGGAGGAAGAGTTCATGACATTTTTATCAGTTCTGATCTAGAGCAGCTGATATGCTTGTACTTCAGGCTGCTGTCATAATTGTAGAATTCCCTGTCCCACTTTATGGTGAATAAATCCTTATGCTTCTTTCTCAGTTTTCTAAAAGCCTCCCTGAGAGTAAAATCTAAGTCAGTCTGTCTTAATGAGGCATCCTAGTGATATCATTGCACACACACACACACAGAGTCTCCAGACTTACTTTACATTTCCCCTCACTTTGGATGGCCTGAAAACCTAATATTTTCAGCACTGAAAGGTATTTTGAGCTCCAACAAATTTCTTCTTTCACAAATTTCAAGCTTTTGTAATAAAAAATAACCCCTAGGAGTTCACATGCCATTTAGTAGAATAATATATGCTCTTTCAGTTCAGTGTCCCCTAAGTCACCTAATGACACAGATGGGTCTGCTGATCTATTTATGAGGCACATAGATTGCAGGACTTCCTGTCTTGACAGAGTCTTTGCAAGTTTTATGATTTCTGCCTTTTTTTCCCCCACAATTTCAGTTTTGTGTGTTTTATTTGTGTACTAAGAATACACACAGAGCTTCCATTCTTGCCCTGCTAGGCAAATATTGCTGTTAAATTTGCAGTGATTGTTTTCTATGATATTGTCTGGTGGAGTTAATTTCTCTTCTCTGGAAAAAAAACCCCAAAATGCAACCTAGTTGAATTACAGTAACTGTGACTCATTAATCTGAGACATCTGTTGATAACCCCTGAAGTGACTCTATTTCAACACTGAAACAATTCATAACCCTCTCACGAAACAAACAGGGAACATGAATGGATTAGTAACTTTTATGTTCTGGCCTCCTGTGATCTCTAGGCTCAATAGAAATGAAAGTGTCCTGTAAAAATAGGCAAGCATTAGTTGTCTAGACATCCTAGATGTGGCCATCCTCTCTGGTAGTTGCCCTGGGGTAGTCATTAGAAAATCTATATCCAAGCAGACTCAAGCTCCTTGTAAGTGGTGTTGTTGGCAATACTCTCCAAGTTTAAGGCAATAGGTGTAAATACAGCAGTGCATTTTTCCTAGCTGGTATTTCTTGCCTAAATACTTAAATGGCCTTTACTGAGATTGGACTTTCAGAATAACAAGAGATAAGTTTTTTGTACAAATACTTTTTGTTGCTTGTTCTAATTTGCTTTCCACTCTTTATTTCATGTCAATATGACCTCTTAATTATAATTTATTGACAAATAGCATAAAAATTCATTATTTTTCCACTGTGTCACTGCTTGAAAATATGCTTAAATCAGCAATTTTAAGCCTTGATGAAACAAGTACAAAATTATGTGAGGCACAAATAATACTACACATTTTTGCAAGCAACCAAATAGTTTATTGTACAAGATCATTATAACTGCAAATGTACAGGCAATAATTTTGCAGGTTTTCCCTGCTGTGAATCCTCCAGCATTTTCTTTTTTTTTTTTTTTTGCTATCCTTATTGCTTCTAAGAAATGAGGAGACAAAAGCTGTTCAGTGAAATCCATCACCAACATAAAATTAGAGTGATGGGGGGTTTTGAGATTTATGCTGGTTTAATAGAAATCAGATTCTTGCTCTAACATCAGAGAAACACATTTGGTTAGAAGTAAGATATGATGGAAAATTCTTTTCTGTCTGCTTTTCGATGAGTCCCTGATGCCCTTCTAAAACTGTAAACATGCAATTAATGCAAGCACATAGAGTAAAATATTCCTGATGTTATCTTCCAGATGAGAGCTTAAGCCCTGTACGGCTGTGTTGTGTGTGGATATTAAACTCCCATAGCACTTCTGACTGTCTTCAGTATTTTCACTAGTGTTTTTGGCTCAAATTTCCTCTCTTACACTGGCTAATCTTAGTTCCATATCGATGTATCCCCTTCATTTTGCAAGTGGCTATATTGATCTAGGCCCTTTTTGTGTCAATATGCACATACTGTCACAGCTTAATGCACATCACAGCTCAGATCAGCAAGAGTCACTACTCATCTGAGCCCTGGCAGGAACAGGATCAGGTTTGTAAAGGGGTTTATGGGTTTTGGCACACCTTTACTCTTTATAGAGTAATTTCTTATTGGCAGTAGAAGGATTTCTAGGTGACATGGTAAAGCTATATGACACAAGTAACCTTGCTGATGAACCTATCCAGAAATCAATCTTGACACCTTCAAAGTATTTCATGCAGGCAGCATGCAACACTTTATGTTTTAGTGTTTGCCAGTCGCTCCAACATCAAAGTCTGGGACCAGGCAAGAACAAGACACTCTCCATCTGCTATTTTTTATGACTATCATTATCTTTTATGGCTGGTGGTTTGAAAAATCATATTTTAAAAAAAATCATATATTGTCATTAACTATACTTTTATGGATTGGCCTCGTGGTCTGCAGATAGCGTTCTGCACAGCTACCTCAAAATTCAGTTTTGGTTATTTAATTTCAGGAATGCTACCAGAAGAGCAACTACTCTGTAGCTATCTCTGTTGGCTGATCAAATATGGGTCCTCATTACAGGGTATCCCTTCCATCTCTTTCCCCAGAGAACAGACATAGGCTTAATTTTACACATTAGTAGTCCCACAAAATTTAGTATTTGTCCTACAATTCCCATGCTTAGGGTTCAAGTCACTGTGTGCACCTGAAATGGAAAGGCTTAAGGATTGCTGAGAGGCACGTGAAGGAGCAACAATTCATATAATCATCTCAGTGCAGACAAACAGCAAACTAAAAAAGCTTACAAACAAGGTAAACCAAGCAATGCATACTAAACCAAGGAATGTTTACTCTAGGTGATCTTCAGAGGTCTAAGAGCACTACTGGCAGGAATCAGCCTCCTTTCCAATGGAAACTGCTGCAACTATTGCCATCACAGCATCGAATTTGCTAGCTGGCCTGGTTGATTGTTTAATCTCCCCTACAGATCCTCTCAATGCTGCTTTAGCAATCAGGTAGCTGCAAGCACTTACTGTGAAGGGCCATGTTAAATCACTTGTCTTCCCTGATGAGCCTGGCTTCCCACCACTCTGAAACTCTGTCTCCCCAACATCCTGCTTTTTTTTATTTTGCATGGCAACCCAAAGTACTGCTGGTGTGTCACTAGATGAGCCAATATTTGCTCATTTTGTTTAACGTTATTTCTGTTATCATACTTCTAAAAAACACAGCTATAGCCAAGAGGATCTCACACTTGGATTGATGGGGCCTGATAGTTACTTACAGAAAAATGCCTTTGTGTCTCTGACGGCCTGAAAAGTGGTAATGAGTGACATTCTGAGAGTGCCGTAAAAGGGGCAGTTCAGTGTTTACAAGGAGTCATGTGCATAATGTGCAGCTGACATCATGGCTTAAATCAATATGGGAAAGCAGGAAAGGGAGCAGTGAGATTTGAAAATTGTGTAAGACCTAATAGGACATAAAACACCTTTGAAGGAAGAGCAAGACTAGCAGGTGATTGGTTATCACAATAAAAGGTGTCAACAAGTGAGTATCAAAATAGTAAACCTGAATAAACAGGGAATTGAAACTGTATATTACAACCTAGTGATAGTAAAATTTACTCAGTGATTATTCATTTGGCATCTTTGGCATCTACTATGCCACAAGCAAATGATATTTTTGTGATAATAAGCTGGATTAAGAGAAATCCTGTTCATCCTAAAGAAAGCCTCTTGTGGGCATCACAGTCCTGAAGAGTGGTGCTATTGGCCACAAGGAACTGTTATAAACTATTGGAACAGGCCCCTGTGTAATGTATTAGCAGAGGCTTTAAATATATCACAGCAGGTTCTCTAGAGCAGATAGCATTTCATCCCCTTTTCTGTTTCATTGTCACAACTACTGTGACTGGAAATCCCTCATTAGGTATTTTTGTGGGACATCTTTAAAATTTTCTGCTGTGTTGTGTATTTCACCAACAAATGAAGTACATAAGTACCTGTTTGCAGTGTGCTACATATTACAAACTTCAGTCACAAGTAGGAAGTGCTCTGGCTGTCAGCTAGCTGGGAGCCCACCATCACATGAAAATAAAGAAGTAGCATCTGAGCTCCACGCCCTTCTACAAAGATCTGCTTACCTCTGTTTTCCACCATCTCCACACCTGGTCTTGCTGTAGGCTACTTTACAGTGTACTCTATTTCATCATATTACAAGAACCGCAATAGAAATAGGAAACTGAAGCTCTTTGTCCAAAACCAGTCTTGCACTCATTGCAGCATACAGGAAGGAGGCAGCAATGAATATTGCTGGTCATTCAGTTTATTCCACAACAAATCTGAAATGCACTTCTGCATCAGTACCATCAAGGGAATTACTGTTGCAAAATCAGCTTGTACCAATTATTTCTGAATACCTGCTCAATTCCCTTGAAAGCTCTGCAGCTTAGTTCTACTCATCTTGCCACTGAGTATTTCTTTTGCAGCAGACAGGCAGCCCCATTGATTTTGGTAGGACATCTCCTGGGATCAAACCCTCCCCAGTTTAAATAAAAACAGCAGACGCTGTCTTTAAACATCTGCTGGCTGCTGGAATGGTTCTCTGATTACAAGCAAGCAATGCCAATGAATGCAAAATTACTTATCAGACAAAAAAAAAAAAAAAAGGCAAATATTTGAAGAGAGTTACACTAGGGTTGGGAGAAGGCATTTTGGAGAGATCACAAAGACAACATTGTCAAAAATTGATTTGCCTTATTCAAAGCACTAAGATATGTGATTGTGAGAAACTGCAAGATTTCAATTCCCCTATTCAGCTTAGAGTTTCTTTAGATTCTAATTACCACAGCTTAGAAGAAAAGAAAGCAATTGACAGAGAAAAAGTGACCTTTTATGGAATCTTGGCACTTAAATCCAGTTAGGTTTGAGAGTGTTATTTTAAGAGTTTATTATATAAAATAATATTATTAGCATTTTATATTAAATAATTAGAACAAAGTTCCCTTAACTGTGTCAGTGGATGTCACCACTGAATTACCTCTGACCTACAGGCCCACTTGTGATCTTGGAAAATTGTGTGCTTCTGACTGGAGAGAAGAAATATTACATTATTATTACAAGATGGCAACATGTCCTTGGACTTTGTGCTGCAGGTTTTGAAATGCATGATTCAATTAATCTTATCACTTCATTGACATGCTGGAGATGTGGAACCCCTTTACAAAGCTCCACCACTGTCAGCTTACCTGGAGCAGTTTGGATGTAACCCAGCGATGCTGCAGGCTGGAGCTACCTGTTCTGTGCTGCAGCTTGTTCCTGTGCCTCTGTGGGCTCCTCTGTGTGTCTCCAGGGGAGTGGAAATGGCAATGATGGATCACTCAGCTGGTTGCTTCCCATATAATGTAAGGAGGTCTTACGAAAAGCAACATGGAAACCCAACTGATTAGGCTAACAGCAGAGCAAATGCCTTTCCCCCCAGAACAACCGAGAAAAGCAGCAAAAGAATACTAGAGTAATTTAGGTTTGAAAAGACATTGTAGGTTATCAAGCCCAACCATTAACCTAATACTGCCAAGTCACCACTAAACTATGTCCCTAAATGCCACATCTACGTCTTTTAAATATCTCTAGGCAAAGAGAAGCTGATTCCCCGCTGTAGACCTGACTCTATGTGCCTGGCAATCCACTTCTTCACTCCACCTGCTTGGGAGGGGCAGAAAAATGGGGACAGTAACAAGAATCAGCTGTATGAGTTTTCCACTACATTCTGAGAATGCTGTCAGTGGTCTTGCAGATGGTTTCTCCTGCCTGTGTCCCTAAAGGATGGGAATGGAAGGAGGAATCTGACCTGTGGCCTTGCAGCCTTTTCTCTTCAGCCCAGCACTTCATTGCCACATTGAGGTGGTTTTCAACCATAGCTCACAGCCAGTTTAGAGGCTCCTTCAGCACAGCAAAGTTTCTGTGCCCAACAGATGGCTGTTGGGACCCTGGCCTGCAGCTGTCACACAACAAAGAGCTCCTTGGCCCTCTCATGGCAGGATAGAGATTCCAAAAGGTGTTGAAGCACAGCTTGCTCCCTCACATACAGAGGAACTGACTTGTCAACAAGGACTTGCAGAGATATGCTAACCTCTGGGCAGAAGTCAGTTTTATTGCCATTTGACAGGAAACTTTCCCCCATTGTGTGTTACTCGGCTGGATTACTGCCTCTGTTGCTGCATTGGCAAAGTTTGGTATCTTGTCCAGTAAAGAAGGACAGACTGTTCTGGAGACTTCACCTCTAAACTCCTGAATACGTCAAACACCAGCCAGATACCCATATCAGCACAGTGACATGGCCTTTTTAGATGCATTTGAAATTCATATCCAGATTCTATGGCTTGAACTCATCCTAAGTTATAATGTATAACTTAATAGACTAACATGTACTGCTCTGTCTTTCCTTTGATAAAACAATTTTTAAAAAGTTAAAGAATGCCTGATTGAATCAGACATGAGCTTCCCATGGGATAAAATCATCAGCATTCTGCTAGCGCTGTGAAGGAAAATGCACCAGTTACCATTGCAATGATTTAATCTTGCAACATTGGAAAAAGGATCAGCAGCATGTATGCCACAGCAATATTAATAGAAAACCCAAAGCTTAGAAATACAAGACTTTTGGTTAAATAAAGAGGAATTTACCTTTTCCTTTCTGTATGATCTTAGAGATTTCTTTTTGACAAGAGAGAGTTTTGTCTTTTTTGGATAATAGGAGTTGATGAGGTGTAAGAAGTTAAAAGGAAAATCTCACTGTTTCCATTCATTCAGCAAAGCCCTGCATTAGCTGAGAAATCAGCCTGTTACCTCTGCTTCTCTATCATCCGTTTGCAGAAGTTCATTACTTAATTCCCATTCGTATGGCTTCTGTGGAGAATAACAGGCTGATGACATTTCAGTTAATCATAATCTTCCCTGTCTGTGACAACCTGCCAGTAGCCTTTTTGAAAATAAACTTGCAGAATATTTTTTTTTAAAGAAGGACTTCTCTTACCCTCATGGAGAAGGGAAAACTGACAAAATAAATACATGAGAATATTTTACAAATGAAAAAATAAATCTTCTGGATTTATTATGATTTCTCTCTCAACACTTTATATGCTATTTCATTGCCTGGGAAATTGTTATTGACACAACTCTACATGTTTTCCTTTATCTCCTTTAGGGATATACAGGACTTCTACATATAGGAGCCCTATTGCCTCATTAACATTCTTACTAGCAAGAAGAAGATCTTAAGTTTCCATGGATTGATTTGAATATCAGGCAGCAATAGAAATGCAAGTAAAATCATGCCCATGTGGGTGTGCATGCATAGAGAGAATTCTGTGTAGCGTAAGAAAGCAGGAAACATTGAGATTTCAAGCCATTGCTGCTAGCCATCTTATGTGTAACACATTCTAATAAATATGACCATTTTAACCCAGTTAACATACCAGTAAAGGAGTGG
Organism: Cnemophilus loriae; assembly: GCA_013397755.1. Taxonomy (NCBI): domain Eukaryota; kingdom Metazoa; phylum Chordata; class Aves; order Passeriformes; family Corvidae; genus Cnemophilus; species Cnemophilus loriae. The sequence goes on along the minus strand of VZTF01007561.1, from coordinate 1,747,571 downwards.
GAAATGGAAGAGTGAATTGGAAAGAACATGAGAAGGCTTGGAGGGTTTGCTGTCAGCAATGAGTTCACAGGAGCCAGCACCAGCAGTTGAACCTAGGTCATGGCAGGTGTAAATCTTGGGCGGAGGCTGCTGAAGCCCAAAGAAATACTATAAGCTGGAGACAAAACCACAAGCAAACATCATTGACAAACAAAGATGAAGTCAAAGGCGGTCTCATCCACAGTGACAGCTTTTGTGAAAACTCAATCAAAGCTGCACAAGTGTCAGCACCATTTGTTCATGGCAACAAAAGGCAGGATGTTGAACTATGTGGAAATAGCCTATCTTGTAAACAGCTGCAATGTCATCAAGAAGAAGAAATTCAAGTTTCTGTCAGCTATGGCATACTGCCAGCTTGAAGTCAGGAAGAATATCCCTGGGTAGGCAAAATGAACAGCTCTTTCATTAGCATGGTGATTTAAACTATGATGTCTGAGCAAAAAGTGCTTTGCTCCTTCCTGAAGACCAATCTGCACTTGATCTTCTTTCCCTTAGAAGTAATATAAAAGTCAAAGACAGTTGCTTTACAAACACTTAGGCAGTATTAGCATTGAAACGTATTTCTTTCAGAGAACTTTGATTCCAGATCCTTCAGCAGTGGGTACGAAACTCACACCCACCTCACACCCCCAAGGTCTATCCGACATCTTCACACAATGTACAGTATAATCACTCTCAACTTCCACTATAGAAGGTGGCCAACCGCGTGACTGGTAACCATAGCAGCTGCAAGAGCCCAAAAAAAATTCCAGGGCTGAACGTATGCACAAGTCTGTTGCTTTAGCATCGCTTTATTTGCCATGAACAGCATCAATGGGTATGTCTCAAAATGCCCTGGTGTTTGATGAGGAAAGAGATGCTGTTCATCACCACATGGAAAACAGCATGTCTCACACAGAAGAATGTTTTCTGTCAGTCTCGACTTTTGTAATGTCTAGAGATATTTGTCTGAAGCTATAATCTCAGGCATTTAAACTAGGATTTCTATTTCTTGTATGGGAAAAATTGGTCCTGGAGAGTTTCCATGCTGGAATCGCTGGTCTTTTTCCTGTCATGTGCTGAGTGTTGCCTGCCAGGGACCAAGAAGTAATGACAGGCAGTAACATCTTTCCCAGTAACAATTCACAAAACACAGTATCACAATACCACTAGCTGTCTCAATGCTATTAACTCTTTCAGATGGAATAAGTGAACTTTTCACAGGTGGATCATGTGGGCAGGGAATTTCTCCCTTTCCTCTCCCTGATGGTAACTTTCCAGCTGATCCAAAGCTTGGGAGAATGCAATTCCTTGGAGAAGGCTGCAGCAGGAGGTGGGTCTCCTTCTAGACTATCCCATCTTATGGGATCTACCTACCCAGTACAGCCCTCCTCAAGGGCCTGCAGACCCTTGGTGATCTGCTACATGCAGGAGCTCATCTGCCTGCTTCTCTCTCCATTACTGGAGGAGGACATTGTGGATGTACCAGCACATCAGTGCTGTACGTGCAGAATGGAGGGAGGAAGTGGAGTAAAAGCGAGAGCAAAAGGAAGCCAAGCAGTGAAGAGCTAAGGCAGTTGCTATAGACATTTTGACAGAATATCCTCTTAGTTTTGGTTAAAATTTACTACTGTGGGCATTTAGAAGCCTGTTAGTATTGCCGTGCTGGTATACACATCAAGTATCAAAAGCATTCAGCTCCCGACAGTATGTCACACTTGGACATAATCCAAAGCCAGTGACAGTCTAAGACCTGTGAGTTATAAAGCCAATCCCTGCATGCTTATTTATACTAGAAAGCTCACATTTCAGCCCAAAGCCCAAAAGCAAGATATACCTCAACATGCAACAAATTATAGATGACTCATGAAGTCTGAGCTCAAGTCTTTTGGACTTCAGCACAAAAAGCTACCACCTAAGCAGCTACTTGGCTGGAGATTTCCTTTTTATTATGTTTCTTTAAAAAGTAGTGCCCCTAAGAATATCAGGAGCCTCAGAAAATACAGTTCTATTATTTTCAATATATTTTGTTTGCACAGAGAAAACACAGCAAGTGCAGATTAGTTACCAAAAAATCTAACACAAAATTTAATGCTGCAAATATGTCTTGGCAGAAATCTAGAGTGTTCAGGTAACATCTTTACAGGACAGTCTTGGTTTGCTTACTTATGAAACAGTGGAGACGCATAAGGACATTTGGCCAACTCAGAGAACAGCTGATCTACACAACTCCAGAAATACAAGAAGAGTTGCCGCAGTTTTGGTCAAAGTGCTGTAGCTATTAGTTGCAATAAATATTAATCTTTGCAGATAAGCATATGAAAATCTTACCAGTTGCAACCTCTCCTTTGGTTTGCAGCCTCTTCCACCAACATGAGCCGTAATTCACTCTCTGGAGACCCAGACAGAAGTGTTTGGGAGAATGTTAGGAGGATGTAAACTGCCTCTTTCTTTCATAAAAACAAAAGAAGGGCAGGCTCCCCACAAAATTCCTTCCTTGTTAAGCAGGGCAGTGCAGGGAAAAATGAACCAGGAATATCCAGCTGGAAGGGGCTACTTGAAGAACCCAACACACAGGTTTCACAGACATCTTATTATTTAATCCTCTTCCTGGAATAATGAGCTGAGAAGTGGTTTCACCCATTGCTCACACTGGAGCTCTCTCAGAGCCTCACCTCAGCAACTCATCTAAACTCTTTGAAGGATCTCTCTTTTTGGCAGAGCACTCACCACGCCAGAGCCCACCTAGTTTGTTAAAGCTTGGAGCACACTGCTAGGGATGAAATTTTCATTGTGTTGTTACCAAATATTTTTCATCATTTCTGTAGCATAATAATTGAACTATAGCGACCAGCATTTTTATGTGACTGTGAATAACTATACCATGAAGCTGAGTTGGGGGAGGTTTAGGTTGGATATCAGGAAAAGATCCTTCACCCAGAGGGTGGTTGGGTAGCAGAACAGGCTCCCCAGGGAAGTGGTCACAGCACTAAATCTGACTGAGTTCAAGAAGCGTTTGGTCAGTGGTCTCAGGCACGGGATGTGACTCTCGGGGTGTCCTGTACAGGGCCAGGAGTTAGACTCAATGATCCTTGTGGGTCCCTTCCAACTCATCATGTTCTATGATTCTACGAAAAGTTTGCTTCCCTTAACTTACTACATGTTTCCATGACTCTCTCGTGTAAGAGAGCTTTTATTTCCACAGACCAACAGTCTCAGTTTTGTTTTTAATTTTGGAGAAAAAATTAACTTAGCATACCATCTTTCCTAAGAAATTTAGCCAAACCCAAGTCCCTTATTAAAATTAGATTTCCAGTCAAGAGAATTATAAATATGTCTCTTCTAACCAGACACTTTCTATTAAGGCATGACTGCCTTTATTTTTCTGTCTTCCACACAGAGCGATAATTATTGAGACAATAAAAAATAGGTAGTTTAAAGTTTTGCCTTTTATTGCAAAAGTTTATTACTGTGCTGATATCTCTTCAAAACCAATCTTATCTTATAAAATTGCAGATATTTTAAATATTTGTTGGTATAAGCAGTATCACTACGCAGTTTGCATGTAGTTAGACAAAGCTGATAACAGATGTGCTTACATGAGCTCTGATAACATTCCTAAATTCATTTAAAAGAGATTTCATTATGTCCGCAAAATTATATTCAAAAGTAATTACTTCCCTTGCAGCATTCAGACTACCCTGCTGTTGAATATAATCTTCAAATATTAGTATATTACACATTTGGAGAGGAATTGGTGAAGTTATTGCTAGTATAGTGAGAAGTGATCATCATTCATCTTACACTACAGCCTTGCTTTTAAAAGGTAATCTACATGTTAAATATTGTGTGAGAAATGCAGATATTTTATAATTTGGTTGGTTATGAATAATGAGTAGGCTTTCTATTTGTAACAGATTAAAACAGCTATGGGAAATTATGGCACCATGCCTTCCTTTAATTTGATGTTGCTGGGAAAGTGTGTGGCAGTTGGCTTAGCATCAATTTTTTAACACTCCAAAGATTCAATAGACACAAATGCATTTTTTAGAAGAGCCATAGGAAATGCCTGACTCTTCATATGCCTGTTGCCATTGCAAGAGGAAGCCTCGGCAGTACAAATTGCAGAAATACTGCATCTGATAACAGGTTTGGAGGGTCTGATCCTCCCTTAGTTGCTGTAATCATTAAGCTGCTCTTTTAGTGCATGTTCTCTTCCCATACATGCTCAGCAATAAAGTGTATCAGGCTCTTAAGGATGAAGAGCAATGGAAGCAATTGGTGCTCTTTCATTTGTAATTGGGATAAACCATTAGGGACTGTAACTCACTTGGCAATGCAGTGACTCACACAGATCATACTGTTGAGTTTGACTCAAGCACCAACTCTGAGTAAGACAAGTGGGCTTGAGCCCCTCTCATCAGAGGAGAGAGCCAGAAACAAAACTGGTATCCTCTGAGAGCACAGAAACTGCCTAAACTCTGCCGTGATTCCTCTTCCGTACAGCTCATCATGAGCAGGGTGTGGAGGTTTCCATTTGATTGGCAGGATTTCAGAGGTTGCTCATTCCTTTAAATATAGCACCACCTGGGAACTAAAGCAAGAGAAACCTTTACAATGGCTCTAAGAGCCTCATAGTATTTACAAAACATTTAATAGGATTTCAGAGGTTTTGTTTTTTTTTTTTTAAATCTGCGAACCCTTAAACGAAATAAATCAGAAATCAGTTTACCTCTGCCTCCAGTTACCATATATGAAGGTTAGGAAGCTGAACTCTGCTCAGTCTTCCTTTCACTTGAAGGATTAGGCTTCAATTACATGCTGCAAATAAGTTAATCATTACTCTGTTTCTCTTTGATCTTGATTATTAGCTATTGATTGCACTGCTTTTACAGTCCATCCTCTTCAGTTCTCCGAGTCATATTTTCCTCCTTCTGTGGGTGTGTTCCCCTTCCCCCTCCCTTTCTTCTTACACTGCAGGAAGATTTGCACATTGTTACTATTATTTTTATCACATTTCTCCTTGTTCCCATTTTAAAAATAATTTTTGCCATGCAAAAACTCTCTTACAAGCTGACCAGACTAGGCTCCAGTCCTTGTTCCCAGACCACTGGTCCAATTACCCTAATTCCGTTCCCATCACCTAGAGCAACGAGGAGGGTAGAGCTGTGGTGGTGAAGCAGAGGTTCCTAGAGATTTTTCTTAATCTCTCAGCTGTGCAGAGTGGTTTAGAGGCCCTGAGGGCAATACGTGCAGCCACCTTCCTTGGGTCTGGTCCAGGAACGAGCAGTACACAGGATCCCCAGTACCTGCTGCTGCATGCCAAGAGGAAATCATGCTGCACAGGAAGCTGAATAACCCCTCCAGAGCCAGGGAAAAGGCTCAGGTACCACCTCTCCAACAGCAGGGTGGTCAATCACAGCCCCAGTTGGCCTTGCTGTAAGTGGGCTGTAGAGCGGAAAATTTCAGGCATCTTCTTCCTGACCTCCCTGCTCACATAAAGAAAGGCAGGATGGAGCCCACAGAAGGACCAAACTCTGTTTTCACTGTACAAGGACATAACACTGGCCTGGGTTTCTCACCAGTCAAATATTTGCCTGGTGGGGTGCCTCCAAAGCTGTTTCCAGCAGCTGGGCTAGACTGCTTCCTGCAGCCACAGAGCTCTGCTCCTGCTCTCGCCCATCCCTCCTCTCACACAACATGCCAGAGAGTATTTAAACATCCACACAGAGCCTCATGTTTGAGATTTCATCCAAAATACACCCTTCTACCACCCACTCAGAGGAAACTCATTTTATTTGTCTAACAAGAACAAAGGGCCAAGCAGGTTAACCCTGTCAAGCTTACTGCTGGGAATCCAGACTTTTACATCCCATTTATAACACCCAAACCCACCCATTCAGCTAATCCTTACACAACGCTGATAAATCATCCCATCTCAGAGGCATCACAGGAACAATTACTTTACTTTTACCACTTAATTAAAAAAAAATGAAATTTAAAAAAAAGAGGAAAAAAAGAAAGAAGGAAAAATAGCCTGTGAAGAGAGGCAGAAAAGGCAGAGATCTCTTTTCTTCTTTGCATCCTGGGAAAGTTTATTCCAGCAGGTGCCCGGGATATATAAAGCAAGATGTGTCAGGTTAGTATACTCATGCCTGGTCCATATTATCAATTATACAGCCAACACATTCCAGTTTAAGGAATAAAACATAATAAAGAGATTACTTTTGTGTTGTTAAATCAGAAAAAAACAACTTGCAGAGAGGTATGAAACAAAATGCCAGGCAAGTTAGTTTAAATTGGACACACAGTTGCATGTGCACTGTAATGCCACGGAAATAATTTTTCCGCAGTTGGCAAACCAATATATCCCTGAGATTTAAAGCAGGGTGTCAGAAGCACTGCAGTGGAGGATGAACTGTGGAGAGCAGGGCATGGGGGGCTGGCAGACCTGCCATCAGAACACTGCCTACTGCCCCAGTGATGCTAGACGTCATTCAACTCACTAAGTCTCCACCTAGAAAGATCAAGTAAAAATACTGCCACTTCACCTATCTTTTTAGACCATGTGCCTACAGGTATCCCCAAACACTATAAATAATCTCCTGAACTTTTAATAATCTGTGACACACACACACATCAGTTTATGTAGCTCCATGCTGAAAGTAGAGGTCTCTAGAGTAATAGTTTCCAAATGAAAAGGGAAAAATACGTGCTTCCAGAATGGATGATTTATTGCAGGTTAACAAAAAATGAAACAATGGAGAAAGAAGTAAGATACAAATCTGGACCCAGAAAAAATGATGCCTCCATCTTGAATAAGCTCACAGCCCCATTGCTTGGCAGACAGGCAGGCAGGCTTTTCATTTCAAGGCTGCTACACAGAGAGCATACACTATTCCCACGCAAAGATGACTAAGACCCTGACTGTTCAATTTGCCAAGCCCCTCAAATAATCCTAAGTAAATACATTGCTTTCCAGAATCCCTACAAGGTCAAAAATTTCACAAAGCCTCCCTCATCCTACTGCTAGCTGATTTCCTTCCAGGAGAAAGCTCATAGCCACTCCAATAATTTTTTATCCAGCTGAACTTCAAAGGAGTTATTGATATTTATGTGTCCTTGGGACCAGTTCCCCAACTAGTGCATTTTAGTCATGATTTTTCCATGTGTACTGTATTTTAAAAGTTAGTAATGCACAGAAATTGTTTACAGAAGTAAAGTTGGTTGATAAGAGAAGAATTTGCAAATATGCTGCAACTGACAATGTTTTCCCGCCTTTTTCTTTTGTTTGGATGAATGGATGGGTGACAAATATCAAGGAAAAAGAAAAACTTGCAGGTTTATGTCAGCAGAATGAAGGCCATGCTGTTACAGCTGCTCCGCTACCAGCACTTGCTGTGTCCTCCAGTGCTGTGCCTGCACTTCTAATGGCACTTTAGGTATATATCCTTCCTTTATTCACTTTGCAGCAAAGTGGCTTTAAATCCACATTTTTCAATTGTACATACAAAAAAAGTGAGAATAGTTCTCACTTCTGCACTGCTGATTCCTTCCAGCTCCCTGCCCATCTGCTTGGCTTCTGGCCTGAGTAGGTTAGAGCACAAACTGTGCCCGTGGGTCCCTTCGTCATCCTCTGGCGCACCACAGATCTAAGATTCTGGTGTAGTAATGAGCTCATTTTGGTCATCAGATATTTGCAAGCATGTAGGGTCACAGAGGAACCCAGTTCAAAACTGAGAAGCAGATCCTCATGAAGAAGGCGTTACAGCATCACATTCCCTCCACGGAATGGATGCTAGCACGGGAGCCTAAATTTAAATCTGACTGAAACTTTCCTGCTGTTTAGGGATGCTTGCAGATGGGATTTTGGCATAGTCTATTAGGGAGACCGGATGCACTTTCTCACAAAGAAGAAAACAGCCTGAGACCCTAATCAGCAGGGGGGCAAGGTTGCCTTAAAATTTCTGGTAAATTCATTTTGGTGCTGGAAGAAATACACAAATTCATCTCTCCTGAAGGAATGTATCTGTTAGGATTGCATATCTACTTCTTATGCTTCCTCCCATGAGAGGAAATGCGGTGCTGCTTTTTTCCCCTCATCCTGAGGATTTCTTCATTATGTTCAACTAAGAGCTTGGCATTACATGACAATGTTGCTAATGAAAGCCTCCAGGCTCCAAAGGGCTGAGTCTCAAGAGCTCTATGATTAAATACAATTTGCAGTTCTGCAGTACCTTCCATCTGAAGATCTCGACTGTACAGATTCCTGTGAACTAAGCTCAGTCTCTCACATGTGAGCTATTTCTGGTAAATACCAAATACCCTGGTAGAAAGGACACTTTCCCAAGAGGTCACAGACAGTTTTGAGCATTTCTGACTGGGGCGAAAACTGAGCCCAGGAGCCCAGCGTTTTCCAAAGGTTGGCTCTGCAGCAGCATGAGCTCCCAACTCGCCTTCTGGCAGTTTGGAAAAGAAAAGGGTGACCTCCTCTCAACTCTTACAGGGAAAGCTGTACATAATGGATCCCAACCAGATGAATATGCCTCCTGGAAGACTCCCAAAGAAGTGAATTTAAGGCTTATGTATCGTCAGCATTTCTTGGCTGGTTCTTGGCTGGTTCATCAAAGGCTGAACATAGGAAGCTCCATCCTATGATTTGTTCAAGTCACATTAGAAAGAAAATATAATTCTGGCCTTGTGCTATGTGTAGGATGCTCATGCCTAACATGAGCTCTCCATTTTATGCAGTCCATTTGATGTCATCCTCCATGATTAAATAATTAATGAAAAGTTACAGAATGGCCTGACAAGGCATGTTTCTTCTCTTTCTTTTGTGTCTTCTGTTCCAACCACTGCTTCTCCACTTCCAGCAAATGTGATAATTGGCAAAATATTTCCAGACAAGAATGTACACAAGCTGTTAGGTTAAAAATAAATAAATAATTAAAAATAAGCTATCTCTGATTATTCTACATGCCTTTGTTTCTGGAGCCAAAATAGAGAATAGGTTTAGAACTCTAATCCTAGAAGTAGTATGAAATGCTGCTAATACCATTAGACTGAAAGTTTCACTCCCAAATGTCTTGATTAAAGATTTAAACCCCCCTGTATCAAGTAGACTTCTCATAAAAGCTTTCGTTAGTGAGATGTTTTTAGTACCAGTGAGGTCATGTGTCAAGTGGATGCATGTTCAAGTCTTCAAGTTCAGACCCCTGTTTGTTCAGTGTTTTTGCATTTTTGTAGTTTCAGCTGTTTTGAACAGGAAATCCCACTGCATTGGGTTTGAGTGGCAAGGTTGGGGTGGGGGGAAATCTACAGGAGTGGCTTCTGTGAGAAGTTGCTAGAAGCTTCCTCCATGGCTGACAGAGCCAGTGCCGGTTGGCCCCAAGGTAGACTGACCACTGGGTGAGCCTAAGCCCAAGCCCATCGGTGAGAATGGTAGCACCTCTGGAATAACACAGTTAAGGAGGGGGAAAAGTTACTGCACAAGAGCAATTGTGGACAGGTAAGAGAGAAGTGAGGATATGGGAGAGAAAGAGCTCTGTAGTCACCAAGGTCAAAGAAGAAGGAGCGGGGAGCAGTTGTTCTAGGTGCCCGAGCACCAAATCCCCTGCAGCCCATGCTGGAGACCGTGGTGAAGCAGGATGTCCCCCTGCAGCCCATGGATGTCCATAGTGGAGCAGATATCCACCAGCAGCCCCTGGAGGACCTCATGCTGGAACAGGTGGATGCTGCAGGAGGTTGTGACCCCATGGGAAGCCTGTGCTGGACCAAACTCCTGGTGGGACCTGTGGGCCCCCTGGAAGAAGAGCCCATGCTTGAGCAGGTTTGCTGACAGAACTTGTGATCCCAGAGGGAACCCATGCTGGAGCAGTCTGTTTCTGAATGACTTCAGCATGTAGAAAGGACTCACACTGGAGCAATTTGTGAAGAACTGCAGCCTGTGGGAAGGATGCCTGCTGGAGAAGTTCACGGAGGATTGTCTCCTGGGGAAGGGCCCCACACTGGAGGAAGGGAAGAGTGTAAGGAGTCTTCACCCTGAGGAGGATGCAGCAGCAGAGACAAGATGTGGTCGACTACCTGCAGTCCCCATTCCCCATCCCCCTGTGCGGCTGGGGGAAGGAGGGAGGGAGTTTGGGAGAAATGTTAAGCCCAGGAAGAAGTGAGAGTTGGGGGAAGGTGTTTTTAATGTTTGGGTTTATTTCTCATTATCCTACTCAGATTTGATTGGTAGTAAATTCAATTAATTTCCCCAAGTCAAGTCTGTTTTGCCCATGACAGTAACTGGTGAGTGATCTCTGCCTGTCCTGATCTCAACCCAAAAGCCTTTTATTATATTCTCTCTCCTCTGTCCAGCTGAGGAAGAAGAGTGATCGAGCACCTTTGGTGAGCACCTGGTGTCCAGCAAGGGTCACCCGCTACATCCACTGGTCTGTAGGTTGTGGAGAAATCCAGAGAAGCCGAATCACAGAATTTAGTGGGGTAGCACTAATTAACAGCATGTTGTTGAGCAATACAATGAATCGATAAAATAGACATCAGTCACAAAGGCTGTTTCTGCATTCTTTCTAGCACCGTTTGCTAAGTGCTAGAGGCAAAATAACAAAATCTCTTTCAGAAAGATGGGAAGAGAAACACATGGTTGAGACAGGGCAGCTGATGAAATCCTGCTGGAGGGGGAGGTCTGAGACACGTGCATGTCCAGGCAGCTGGAGGGAAATGCATTCACCCAGCCAATGAGAAAGACTATCCAAAGGTCAGGGGGTAGCTAAGCAACAGAAAGGAAAAAACCTTCATCACTTCCAGCTGGAAATAAAGCAAAAAAAAATAGATTTCTGGGATTTAATCACAGTACCGTCCAGTGGGTAGGCAGCAAGCTATGGGAGCTGGCTGTGTCTAGCTTTACGCTATTTGCAGAGTTGCTATGTGACATTAGGCAAATGAACTATTTTTTGCCTCAGTTTCCCCATTTAAAAAATGCCATAATGTGTACAATTGTAACACCTTAACACAACAGTAGGGCTGGGAGGTCTCTATTTCTACACCTCTTTAAGACCCTAAGGTAAAAGAAGCTGTAGAAGTTCAGACTAACATAGTTATTTTCTGTTTATTTCCAATAGGTAGACACACAGTAGGAACCATTTTGACATGTGTTAGTGTAGGTGGAAGTGACTCATTTGGAAATGACTGGAAGCTAACTGCTGTAGACTGGCTGCTGCTACAGTCCTAAATAAATCCCATAAAACAGATCTTGAAAAATGAAGTAAATGTTGCTGCTTTGTTACTAATTAACTTAATATTTAACATGTGTACATCTTAATTTATACACATGTGAACATACATATGCTCCCTATATTATATGCATTCTTTAAATTACTTGTATAATGAACAGTTAATGCCAAAGACGGATGCAGTGTTTATTTCCCCACTGTATTCACCAACATCATAAGATGACCCAGAAAATATCATACAAAAACTTCCTGAACATTTCCTACCTGCTTTTTAAGAGTCTTGGTATATCCAGAAGGGCTTTTAGTATCAGAGGTATTGTAACAGTCTAAACAAAATGTAAGTGACAAAACTAAGGCTCAGAGTAAGACCAGAAAAGCTAAGGAATTAAGGTTAGAGTTTTATTCTAATTTCACCAGGGATTCTCTGACTTCTCAAGGAAGAGAGGAGAGACTGTGTGGTCAGGTCACAGCTGGGATGAGCTCCTGTGAATTGCTGTTCCAAACAAAAACCTCATGCCACTCCTCAGGGCATTTCTACTTCCTTACTCCTGCACGGTGCTTGTGCATGCATTGTACAAAGTAGTTATCAAGTAGTTATGGGCTGAATTTGTATCTTTAGATGTGCATCTTTCTCCTTAGGGTAGGAGTGTGTCTTTACCTTTAGTGTAGAGGCTGCAAAGTATCTCCATGGGCAGGCAAAGAAGGGTGCATAATAAGCTGTAGTCACCATTTCTTTCCATTGTGATAGGAAAGCATGTCACCATTTCAAAAAAAGTGGATATGATCAACTTGCAATGTTTCCTTCTGGCCTCGACAGCTCTCAACCAGCACAGCACCACAGGAGAGCTACAGCATACAGAAGTACATGGAAAACAAGGAGGCTCTTTTACAGGCTAGCTCAGCTGGGCTCCATCCAGATTCCCAGACCTGGAGTGCCCTGGAGACACCCGAGCATGCTGGCAGGGTGAGATCTGCCCACGTGGCCCTCCTGGGATGGGGACACAGGTGGCCTGGCAGGGCTGGGGCTCCACCAGCCCCTCTGGCTCTGTGGGGCAGTAGCAGCCACCAGCAGCTGAGAGGAGCGAGCTGCGCACCTGCCCACCTTGGGGAACAAACAGAGGAGGGCACAGCAGATTTCTGCTCACATCCCAAGCACACGTCTTCTCTTGCCCGCTCCCACACACCAAACTGCACGCAGATACTAAAGCAACTGCTAAGAGACAGCTAGTCAGAGATCCACTGATTTATGTCACGCCTAACACTAGCAGAAGCAAACTTGGAGGTGGAGGCAAGGACGTTTCAGTGGTAGCATTTCAATAGCAGATTTAAAAATCAGGGCTTAATGTTTCTGTAAATTAAAACAACATAATTAGTCAACAGGCTGTGAGAGTTTTCCCGCTAGGAAAAGACTGTAAATGCAAAGCCTTGCTCCAAGGCCTGAGTTAGGCATCTGGTAACATAACAAATCTCCCCTTATAGAGTGTCAGTGGGTTAAAATACTGAGGAGTGCCTGCAGATAAAGCTGCTAAACTCCAAGCTACCTCTTGTACAGATCCCAGGGGAGTTCACTGAACAGACCTTCTGCCACTGTCCTTGCCAGAAAGGAAAATGAATTCTGTTAACTGTAAGACTACCGTTATATTTTCTGTTTCACACTCACCCACCTTCATAGTCCTTCATGCCCCCAATTAAAGATTCACTTGCCTTGCAAAGGATCTCAGAGTACAGAGCTGGGATTATGTTTGTATTTTGAATTTAACATTAATATTTCTGTAGTTTCAAGTCCCATAGTGTCTAGAAGTCACTTATTCAGCATGCTTAGAAACACAAGGCATAGACTAGCATTTCAGAGGCACCCAATTTCCAGCCTATGTCAATGGAAAGCATTAATTTCTTTAACTCTTTCTTACAGCAAATGTTGCCCTAAGTTTTCAACTCCCAAGCATTTTGAGAGAAAAGGAATGGATGCACAGCACACGGGTCTGAGATCCACCCTCAAGGCCATGTAATCACTTTAGAGGATGTAATCACAAAAACCAGAGCCAGCCTTGGCGCTTGAATGCTCCCTAAACTGAAGACCCACCCCACAGAAAGCCTGTGACTGTCTGTTCCACATAACTACATTTCCAAGTATTTTCTGTAGCCAAGAGGTCACTCCCATTCTGGCATGTGAAGTAAACTGACTGACCTGGAGCTGTGTGAGTGGGGGGTAGCTGGGCATATAAGTATGTGACTTGCTAAAATAAGACATAAGCCCTTGAAAACAGCTTAATATAATCTTGCAGGGCGTTGGTCAAGCCTTCTAACGAGAAACTCTTATTTTCCCTTGCATCTGGCTAGGAGTCTGCTATTACTAATAATGAAAAAAGGATCCTCTTCCTTCATTGATTTGTACTTGTGCTTGGCATCCAAACAGATAAGATTTCAGGCAGCAGCACTGTTTCCCCAGCCTACATTTGCTGCTTCTTCTTCAGGAAAGTACACGAGGATGATCAGGGAGGAGAAAGTGCTTTACTCTCCAATGGTGTGTGAGGGATAAAGACAGAAACAACGTAGAAACAAAACTATCCCCAGCTGGAAAGCAAAAGTTAGTCCTGAGAAAAGACAAAGTGAAGAGAAATTGCTAAACTTGTGCTGAAAATAATGAAAAACACCTGTGATGTAGCTCCCCAAGGAGGCTAATTAAGTGACAAAGATTGGTGCTTATTGGAACTTACAGACTCTCAGCAAAATTTAAAGTATTATCTCTCACATGACTTACTTGCTTGCTATTTTAGGAAAACATATTTTTCCTTTGTTATACTGATCAGATGACAAGATTGATTGACTTCCTATGTTACTTTGAGTGACTCACATATGTCTATACACTCCTAAATAGGTATTCACTAAATTATTTACACCTTCTGCACATCATTGCCTGAAAACCTCACTCTTGTGTTCTGTTTGTTCAACCTGCCACAGGAGTAGAGTTGTGAGCTCATAAATGGCTTCTTTTCTTGTACACATACAAAACACGCAATCATTATAACACTTCTTTTTCTTTTACTTCAGGCCTCTTACTTTAAGTTTCTCCCATCTAAACTGGTGGTATTTACCTATCTCACAGGCTGTTCAAATAATTTTGAGCATATGCAGGGTGCTTTGCAAATACAGAAAATTACTGTCTCAACCCTGGGGAGTGTAATACAGAAAGAATTAAAATGAGAAGAGGAAGGGGAAGAAGGGGAAGGGGAAGGGGAAGGGGAAGGGGAAGGGGAAGGCGAAGGGGAAGGGGAAGGAACTTTCCTTCTTCAAGAATACTCATTTGATGCGTACCTTGTTTGAAAACAGTACAACAGGAGTTCAACAGAAATTGCTAAAAAAGAAGGGGTTAAAAATTGTTTTAGCTAGTAAAATTAAATGTACCCTGACATTGTCCACACCAANTGTGCAAGTACACAGAGCAATCATACTGCTAATGCATAACTTACTGGCTTATTCTGTAATGTTTGCAACATTTATTTGGCAATACTTTTTTTCAGTCCACTATACTACTTTATTAGCTGATGCTTTCCTTGCCTCTGTAATCCATGGCAATGTACCTAAAACATATGGTATACGATGAGTGAGATGAGGGACTGGCTGGTGTCATGGTTACAGGTGGATGAACATCAAGCTGCACAAATAGATACTGTCCCAATCTGAGACACAGATTTTGTATGTGACATTAGCTTATGTCACTCGGACTTTTCAGAGATGGTCAGTAGTTCATTATTTTCCAGGTGCCTGAACTGAGTCTTTGAGATTACAGGAGGTACTGAAGAACTAAAGGCAGAGCAAGCTGGAGCTAGAGCATGCAAAGTGCTGTGTGTCACCAAGCGCTGTGGAATATGCAGTTCCACTCTAATATTGGACTCTTGAGTGACTTCAGCTTCTGTTCTCCATTCTTCATCTCTACATTCATGAAATACAGAGCTCTGCATTCATGAAACACAGGTAGTGCCCTGCCATCTCCAAGGGGAAGAAGGAAAACAGATGAGTTAGTATTTGTGAGGCACACAGTTACTATAGCAATAAGCAGCACAGAAAAACTCATGAGGATGGTAATTGCCTTCCATGCAGAGTATGCAGTCAGTAAGGCATGGAGACACACTCCGAACAATGAAGGAAAAAAGTACTGAGCAGCTGCTCCTCAAATGAGCATCATCCATCTTGTGCACTGGGTGAGCAAGGCCCTGTGGAGTCCTGTGTGACCATGAAATTAACAGTGACCCTTTAGCACACATACAGGCATTCTAAACCCTGCTATTTCCAACCATTGAAGGCCTGACTGAAATCTTGCTGGTGAGGACAAAGAGAGTGCAGTACATAATAATTCAGATTATAAAAGTAGAAATTCCATGTTGTAGCATCAGGCTGTTACACATCATCTGTGACATTCAGGTCCCCCTACACAGACCTCTCTTACTTAGACCAAGGAAATAACTGACTGTGATGATAGTCCCTCACCCTTGTGATGTGGAGCAACGGGAAGGTACAGAAATTTTCGCTTTCTCGGGGAAGGCGATTGCTTACACAAAGAGATACTCTACCCATTTTTTCCCCTCTGTCCCTTCTTTCCAAATTGTCTGTACACTTCCTCCTCTCCCTCTCCCTGCTCAAATTTCTCTCTGAATTTAAGTGTGTTCCTGTTGTCAGCTTCACCTATGTTTTGGCTAATGCCCAGTTTCCCATCTAGGGAAGCTTGTACAATTTTGTTAGTCATCCCAGCCAGTTTCTTAGTTGCCTGTCCTAAACCATGGGAACACTGCCTCTTGACTTCTTGTAAGCTCTGTCTTCCTTTCTCCTAATACTTACTCTTTGCCAAGTCAGCTTCGGATTCCTCTTCCCCATCTCCTCTGATTTAGTTTTCATCACCACCCATTTGTTCCTATTTTCAGAAGATAGAGATTCTCCTGAGAAGTCAAGTGTAGCAATCCTGGCTAACAAAAATACTTGGTACTATGAGATGAATTAAAAGTCACAGGTACTGGCAGAACTGTAGACTTTGACAAATGTATTTTTACCTGCTGAAAATACACAAATAAATACTGAGATCAACTCCTGTTACAGAGTATTGTTGTAAGTGCTCCATTATGGCAGTTTTCTGTGATTTTTCAGTAGGATGCTTTGCATGTTCTGAGTGTGAGGAAAATTGCTGCAGGCACTCAGGTAATTAGCTCTACATGGCTTTTCTTAAAGACAGTTTCAAGGAAAAAAAGAAGAACACTTTACTAGAAACTGCAAACTACATTGCTACATTTGGGTTTATGGTGTTTCCTAACACTCCCTGACTTGTCTCCTAAGAGCAGGCTGGCAGTGATGTGCAGGGGGAAAAGTGTCCTTGTGACCCGATCCTTCCTTCCACCTTCAGGACAAAACCATAAGAAGGTGAGGGTGCCAGAAAAGGCCACTGTCTTACTGCCAGTAAGAGATGCTTAGCAAAGGGCAAGCACAGGCTTATTCTTCCCAGAATACTCTCTAGCAAGCTGCAGCTTAAGGACTCCTTCAACTTTGCTGTACTCACATCCACTAAACCACCCTTGACAGACCTTTCTGCCACAAATATAGCCAAGAAATTGGGTTTTGTTTGGTTGGATTTTTTTTTTAATATATTATGTTTCTTTTTTTTTAAATCTGGACATTCTTTTAGCATCCAGGGCATACAGAACTCACAGCCACAGGCTAAATCTGCTATGGTAGAAAGCACTGTTCTCTGTGCTTTTTGAACATGCAAATTTGCTGGGCTTGATGCATCAGTGTGCATGTTAAGTGAATACAAAACTGTAAACACTCAGGAACATAAGGGGAAGAGGGATTCAGGGACTGTGAACTGACCTGAAGAACAATGAGAATGCCCACCATAATGACTGAGTAGTTCATTACAGAAATATGACAGAGAAAAAAGAGTGCTTTCAAGTGTAGAAAAAAATTTCTGTCAATGCTTCCAGCTTTATTTGCATCCAGCACATTTAATCCGATGCCCTAGTCGAGGTGTTGGAGGAGCAGCCTCCAGAGTTTCATCTAACCATTCCAGCTGCCAAATTAATTTTTGCAGTTTACAGCTAACAATCCATCATACACTACCAAGTGTTTAACTTCTTTTGTTTAGATCATTTGGATAATTAAAGTACCACAAATTCCATGGTGTCAGTGGGTCTCAAACAGACCTCCTGCTGGCTCTGCAATCTCTTTCAGAGATCAAAAATTAAAACAATGAATAATACTAGAAGAAGGAGTCCAAGTAACTCATATTTTATGTTTCATGCTTTCCTAATGACAAGGTCACATAGTCAGCAGTGTGATCAATGCAAATACAATATGCCTTTGGAAAGAGGCCAAAGTTTGCCTGTGGAAAGGGCAATCAAGGGAACTCTTTTGTAATAATACACTTCATGGGTAGACAGCAGAGATCCCAAAGCTCTTTACCAAAAGCAACAAAAGACCAGTGCCTCAAGTTGCCAAGTTAAAAAACAAGTCTATGGCAAGTCCCATGTGGGCATGATGTACTATCCTTTGAACACACATCTCTCTCTCATGCATACTACATTTGTGTCAGCATCATTTTCTATGGCTCAGAAAGCCTATCCTCAGCAAATATCTGGAGCTAACAACTGTTCTGCATTTAGTTGACATGCACATGGCCGCGCTACGCCTGGCCAATCACTGCTATCTCTCCTAAGACACCGGCAAAAAAAAATAAATCCACAGATGTTAAATTGTTTCAGCTTGCCTAACCATTTAAAGTAATTAATTCTGCAGACTATTTCTGACTATGTCTACAAAAACATCATTTCTTTCTATTGCTTGTTCTTTGCTTATTATATATATTGTATCTTTCCAAATCATCGCCAGGGCACAAATTCTGTGGCACACAACGCTCTGAGCAAGCAAATTCCCTGATTTACTTAGTCTCCTCTGTGGCTTTTCATGATTATGAGTAAGAGGCTTCTTTTTGTTTATCTATATGAAGAAGATTTTGATAGCAGGTAAGATTCACTTTTTCAAAATGTACATAGAGTAAACACACTTGACGACAAAAGTAAAGCTAGGGATGGATAAAGCAAGGCTGTAACGAAAAGTAAAAAGCTAGAGAAAAGCCCAACAGAGCTCTGAAAAGCCTCTGGAAGCAAACTATGAGTTTCTGATCATTTATAAGACTGAGCAAAGGGACATTAGAATAGGTTGGGGGTTTTATGATTCTTGGATCAGTATTAATAGGAATATACCAGCTCAGTACCCGGCTCTTTTTTTCTGTCCTTACGGCACACAGGACCCACAAAGAACATGAGGAAGCCAGAGCACTGCCCCCACACTCCAGCAGGACAGAGCTCAAGTTTAATATGCTCTGGTGACCTTAAAATAGGGATTCAATATAAAAGCGTGGTAGAGTTTGTGAGTAAATGTAACTGCCTATGTAGACAGTATTTGTAATCACATCCGCATAGTCCTGGCTCTATTATTATCCACAGGCCACTAGAGTGCCGTTACATATTTGCATGCTACAGGAATCGATATGCTTGCTCCCTAAGGATAGGCTCCAAAGTCCAACATTTTCACAGCTTTGTTGACCCCAGGGCCAACCAGCTGCGTGCAACCCAGGCTCCCAGGGGCTCCAGGGTGACCTGATCCCAGCTCCCAGCCTCAGCCACAGCTGCTACCACTGCCCTCGCTACAGGGAGCTGGCAGCAAGCAGCTGGGGCAGCATCTCCCCCAACTCTCCAACCATCCAGGACTTTTGGGAAGGACAGCTTCTCCTGTTTGCTCAGTTCCCTGCAAATTCAGGCATGAAGACGCCTGGACCACTTTCTCATCACAATTGCTAGCTGTGAGAATGTTACTCACTGGTTGTTCATCTCCCCTCATGACTTCAGTGCTAGAGGTTGTCACAAAAAAAGGATTATGTGCTGTTTGCAGTGCCTCACTAGTGCTCCCAGGAGACACTATGCTCTGCTCTTTGTAGTTACTAAGTGATGAAACAGTTATGGGCATCTACAAATAAGCTGCTAATGCTGTTACAGACTTTGGAAATGAAGCTGAGGAACAACGAGTGCTGTTTTGGTTTGCACTGTCATTTTAAGGTGAGTTCTGAAATCACATGGATTTAGTTGGATTGAACTTAAATTCTGCATTCTTTGCCCTCAGAGTCATGAGGACAGACTACATAACGTGAATTCTGAAAACTCATACACAGAAATTAAATGCAGATGAGTCTCCTCCCTTTTTAAAGTCTCTCCTTTCTTTTTTTTTCCTTTTTTTTGATGTTTGTATTTGCCTCTGCTGAAACTTATGTTCACTGGACTATTCCCCTAAATGTCAGAAGGCTAAACTGTCCACCTAGTAAGCTGGAAATGGATGCAAAGACCATAACTACTGGCAGAAAGGTAAATCACCGTGACACCAGTAGTTTGTGGTCAGGATGCAGTGCTCAACTTGAATAGTAAAAGAGAGGATGCAAAAAGGTTCTTCCTTTGATAAGTGCCAGGATCTTGGAACTAATGAAAAAGTGTTTTTAAATATGAAAAGCTGAGGTTTGAGTTCAATTTCTGTTTGATTCTCCTCACTGTTTTTTCTGGAAAGCTAATTTCTAGTCTTTAGCTCAAATGTCACTGGTTGCTTTTTCTTGCATTATATGCTCTTTCATATGATTTCTTTTTCATATGGCTGTCTTCCTTCAGCTGTCTGCAAGTTTCAAAGCTGCTGAACGTGGTTCCCCCATCCCTGTGCACAGTGCAAGGCTCATATGCATCTCATAAAGTGATGCTGGGAGCTTGCAGCATTCACTTTGGGCATTTATAGAAAGAAGACAGGACGAGATGGACCAGATAGGTCTAAAGTGTATTTATACATGTTTATAAATGTCTAAGGGAATCCCTTTGACCAGCCAGCCATCAAGGGACAGAAAAGTACCAAGAGACAGCTCTGTGTATGGAAATATGGTATAGTCTTTGACCACAAAGGTTAAATAGACAGTGCTGATCCTTCCTGACCAATAGAAAAACAAAGAGCTCAACAAAAAATGTCTTTGCTCTAACAGCTGTATCCATTCCTTTATTTAGAAACAGGGATCTATCAAGAAAGGGAACTACGAGAAGATTTGAGACACATATAACTCTGCAGAATTAAAACAACAAAAAAACCCCCCGTTTTCCTTGCGTAGCACGAAAGTCACCTTCCAAGGCCAGAGAGATTTCATGATGTTATTGCACATTCTCACTGTAAATGACTAATGTATGCAATATCATGTCCACCAGTCTCTAGCAGATTGCCATGCAGAGCCCAATCCAGTAGGAACTCCATCCATCCATCCATCCATCCATCCATCCATCCATCCATCCATCCATCCTGTAGTGAAAAGCCATTTGAAAACTTGTAAATACCATACCTGCAGTAGCAACACATGCACTATACACACCTTACACAGGAATGTAAAGCCTAGACTGTAACACCAAGTCCATATATATGTGTTGCTTAACCCCAGCTGGCAACTAAGCCCCATACAGCCACTTGATCACTCTCCCCTGATGGGATGTGGGAGAGAATCAGAAGGATGAAAATGAGAAAACTGATGTGTTGAAATAAAGACAGTTTAATAGGGAAAGCAAAAGCTGTGTGTGTAAGCAAAGCAAAAGAAAGCATTGTTTCACCACTTCCCATGGGCAGGCAGGTGTTCAGTCACTCCCAGGAAAGCACGGCTCCATCATACGGAATGGTTTCTTGGGAAGACAAATACATCACTCTGAAGGTACCCCCCACCTCCTTCTTCCCCCAGCTTTACATGCTGAGCATGGTGCCATATCCTGTGGGATATGCCTGTGGTTGGTTGGGCTCAGCTCTCCCACCTGTGTCCCCTCACAACCTATTGTGTTCCTGAAGCCACTGGCTGGCAGGGTGGTACAAGAAGCAGAAAAGGCCTTGGCTTTGTGTGAGCACTGCTCAGCAGTGATCAAAACAGACCTGTATTACCAGCACTGTTTCCAGGACAAATCCAGAATATGGACCCATACTAGCTACTGTGAAGAAAATTATCCCAGCCAAAAGTAGCATAACATGTAAGCAGGTTTCAAAGAGAGGAGTGCTGAGATTAGCTCCACAACAAGGTCTTATAAGCAATGTGGAGGAGTGAGGAACATTCTCTCACCTTGAGCCAGCCCTGCTGACCACCACTGAGAGAGAGAGGTGAACAGAGAAACCACAGCACCCTCGCAGCCAAACATCCTCCTCTGCACGACCTCCACAGCACCAATAGCATCTCATGCTGAAGGTACAGGAAGTTTAGTAAGCAATGTGGTTGAAATTCAATGCTGAATTGGCACTGTGAGCTCTCCCACCTGGGTGCTTCTTGTAGCAGTTCACTGTGCTTCTGTCCTTGCAAGCCTTCGCTCTGTGTGCCTGTGTGGAACAGATCAGCTTCTCCTGTGGGTTTCACAGGAAGCTAGGTGTGGAAAACTCTTTGCTGGGCATACTGAACCTCAAGTTACTGCTACTAGGCCAAAGCGTTCTTTTTTCTTTTTGGTGGAAAAATCCATTGGAGAAGGCCAGGAAAACTGTGTGGTTTCTGCAACAGTTTTCTGTCTCACAATTTTGAACCATTCTCCCTCTCTCCTGAGGCTCACAAGCCAGGTTTTCAGTGGAGTGGGAGTGCCATGAGTTCTGCTTCTGGCCACTGCTTTTTTGGAGAATCATTTTAAGAGGAAAAATAAGGTGGTATTAATTTGAAGCAGATTCCCAGCTGGTGTCCACGAACAGGAGCCTATAGTTAGGTCCCCAGTCAACACAGCTCTTTCTTTCACTAGATGCCTTATGCTGCCCAGTGAGGGTAGGAAAAGGAAGGAGAGCTGCAGGAAGGTGGCTGAAGTCCAGGTCTCAGAGACTTAAAAATTCCTTATTTCAAATTGTGCCTAGTGATTTTGCATCAATTCAGAGTTTAGACCCTTCCTTGTTGAGTGTTATTTTTCCACAATACTGAAAAAAATGGGCGACTACAGAAGTGCCAGGCAGATTTTCAATTTTGTGGGATTTTTTTTTTTTTTCCCTTTACCTCATTTGAAACACAGCAGTCACCAGAATAAATGGCTAATACAGTCTTTAGAAATATCCATATATCCCCTGATAGATTTTTCAGAGAATTTTGTGCTGTTTGGATAGGCAAACAGCTGCAGTTTTGTACTATTAGTCCTTATGTATATATAGCAATACAGACACCCACCATGTACGATGAAATGCTTCTGTCTCATCACAAGGAGGACTGAGATCAAGGCCAAAAGGTACCGTTTGGCTGCTATGTAATATCCTGATGCATCCACAGCAGCTGAGTGCAGCTTAGGTCTCCACATCTCAGGAAAGATGTAGCAGAGTTAGAGAGCGGCAACTAGAACAGCTGAGACGATAGAGAAGCTGACTTAAAGAGACTAAAAAGGCTTGTGTTCCTCTCTTTGGAGAGAAAATCAAGGTTGAATGTGATCAAGGTCTACGAAACTGTGTAGAGAGCTTCTCTTAGTGACCTGTTCGTGTCTCACCACCCTCATAGAAAATAATTTCTTCCCAATATCTAATCTAAATCTATACTCTTTCAGTTTAAAGCCATTTCCCCTGGTTGTATAACAGGCCCTTGTAAAAAGTCCATCTCCAAGTCTCTTGTAGCCCAGTTTAGGTGCTGGAAGGTGCTATAAGGTCTTCCCAGAGCCTTCTCTTCTCCAGGATGAACAACCCCAGCTCTCAGCCTGTCTTCACAGGAGAGGTGCTCCAGCTCCATGGCCCTCCTCTGGATCTGCTCCAACAGGTGCATGTCCTTCTTATGTTGGGGGCCCCGGAGTTGGATCAATTACTCCAAGTGGGATGCCATGAGAGTGAAGTAGACTGGGATATAATCACCTCCCTTGACTTGCTGACACTTCTTTTGATGCAGCTCAGGATATGGTTGTCTTTAATTTGGCTGGCACATTACTAGCTCATGTTGAGCTTCTTGTTAACCAACGCCCTCAAATCCTTCTCCTCAGGGCTGCTCTCAATCCATTCTCTTCCCAGTCTGTATTTGTCCATGTTTTAGTGTCAGTACCCTTAAGACTTTTAAGCTTCCACCTCATAAAAATTTGCTTTGAATTCTTTTCCAATAAAAAACTACAAGAATAGATTTTAGCAGATACCTAGTCTCTGTTCTTAATGAATATTAGATTAATTAGAAATCAAGGGTCTTATAGTCAGGGAAAGAAGTAAGTGATATAGGTTACTGGGTAAAAAGAGATCCTTCAACAATCAGACCTCAGCTGAAATCCTGCAATTACACAAGGTAGGTTCTTTTGAAAGGTCTCAGAGGAACACACATAATTCTCAACACAAAAACATGCTTCCAGCAAACAAATTAGAGCCCCTGTGCTGCTGTTCCTGCACAGAAAGGGAAATAAGTGTAACTCCTTTGGGGGTATTGGTGAGAAAAGATAAAAAAAGAACACCAAAGCAGATGCCCTTGGAGAGACTTTTAAACCAAACCTACAGTCTCTATGAAGGTGTAAAATGAAAACCAGGAAAAAGTGAATCAGCAGGCCCTGGGCCCATTGCTGTGCTGTTAAAGCAGTATCCAACCATATGCACTGTACAGCTGCAGTGTATCTGCAGTGATTGACACATCTCTAGTCTATATATTTATTAGAGTTTACTGCATTCTTTCTGATCACATTCTCAGCAAAAATGTGGGTTCTAAGTTGCTCTTATTCACTTGAGACACCCCTCTGACTTGGGCGGGTACAAGCTGACCGTACCAACTTCATGCTGCAGGGCAGGAGCTTATCCTTGTTACTTGTCTACAAAATGTCATTTTTTGTTGTTGTCATGGTATTTTACCAGTTGCACAAGTAATTAGGTCCCTGTAGACGTGGTATTGCCAACCCCAGCAATCTTTAATGGCTTAATTAACAGAGTCGTAGAACAAGATGCATGGTGTTCTTTGCTGTCTGAGCCATTGTGTTTTGCCTTCACTCATGTCCATGTTCAAACAAACTTGAAAACAAGCAATTGAAAAAAAAAAAAAGGCCAGACATTAAATGCATTGTTTCCAAGTCATATTCTGTGGGAGGTTTAATGGAAACAGAGAGAAATGTAAACTTTTGGATCCAAATCAGAACGAAGGATCCATCAGTACATCCTCTGTCTTACAAATGTGCATTGCTTTCAAAAATACGGACTGCATTCAGTTCTTCATTGCTACCTGTCCCTTCCTAGATCATAAACAACTGCATGTTTAGTAAAGCTTTACTATGACATATCTATATGTTCTGTTGTTATAGAGACTGCAAAATACTCCCCTAAAACTACTTTTAGCTTGCTATCCTCGTGTTCGTTACAAGGAGATTACAACATGGCCACCTCCTTCAGAAACAAATCAAAACAAAGAAAGCCAGGGGGAGATGAAAAACCCAAACCATGAGTCATACCCTTGCCTTCCTGACAACACTGAATCCAATGTTACACGCTACTGCCTTAATAAAGGCTAAAAGTAGTTAATCTGTTTTTGGATTAGGTAGCATGATATTGAATTGCTGGCCAGTGTATTCCCAGCCCAGCAGAGAACCAGCTGCAGAAAAAATGAATAGAGCCCTCACCTCCTTCATAAGCTCAGATGTCTGCTATCTATTCCAGATAATTCATCTTTTTCTACTGTAAAGTACACATCACCTCAGGATCAGTACACCCCACTCAGGACCAGTAAACACTTACTCATTGTAAGGAAGAGGATGGCCTCTGGCAGATTAATTGCTCTGACTCTCCTCCTCCCTAAGTAAAACAGAGTTTCCCATTTTTTTCTGGATATGTTATTTCGGTACCTCACCCAAACACTTGGCAGAGAGACAAATGCCCTAGACACTCCTTAAAACTCCAAAACCAAGATCCTCAGTTTATTTAGTATTTTTGTAGGCTTGGGTTAAATAAATACAGTACTTTACAGAACTATGGTTTCAAGGAATCCACTCTTTGTCTTTGTTTTTAACGATTTTGCTTAATTTCCTCGTTTTTTGTTTTGTCAAGCAACTTACGTAACAAGAACCTTTCATGAAGATATTTCCGTTCTTGTCTTCTGCATTTTTGCAATACCCTCCCAGTGGCCACAATTCGAGTTATTTATGGTCATATTGGTGACCCTGAGTGAGCCTGGCACCCATGACACCAGAAACGCTGTATGATCCACACCTGCCCTGAGCTCATTTCCATGCAATACAAGGAAGGACTAGCACAAATCACAGACATGTAGTAAGCTTTTGACAGTATTGTGGGAGAACATTCTTATCCTTTCTGGATGCTTGGCAGGGAATTCTGGGAAGACCATGGAGGACCACGGGTGGTCTAAGGCATTAGCCTGCAGCTACCCTACGAAGCAGGGTATGTAGGATGCCCACTTGACCATCTCAGCCAAGAGATCCAAGCTACAGCAGGGTTTTGTGTGCAGATGGCAGCAAAAGTAGGGCAACACCTGTGCTCTAGCTCAAGTTAACATTCCAAAGAGAAATACTTTTGAAGGAATAGATAAAGGAAGTTTGAGAAGCCATATGGTCAAATGATGACAAAGGAACTGGGTAGTAGCATTTGGATTGTCTATCATCAGCCCCAAATGGGACGTGGCTTGGTGAGTTACAGGACAGCATCCATGTGGCTTACTTTAGTGTTCTGCAGAATGGTGCTGTCATGTTTGCTCGTCTTGCTAAGTAATTAGGGAAGGCTAATACAGCAATGCAGGATTTGTAAATCTTTCTGAAACCTTTTAGTGGCAGGTACACTCTGACACATGTAACATTTGTTTCCTGTTCTCAGTATTGCCAGATCATGTGCATGGGTAGCCTTGAGTGGTGGTGCTTTCTCTTCAATGACAAATGTCAGTTCCACTTCATCAGTACAGGATGCTGGCTTCATCTCTTAACGCAAACCCTCTTCCTAGCCCACTCACTCCAGCACAGCAGGCAGGCTCAAACATGGGAGATTGAAAAACCCTTTCCCTCTGATCCCTCACACCAGCACAGCCATGGAGTTGATAGCCTAACCAGTAGGAATCTGAATGATGGAACCACACCCAAGGACACCACTCTTCCAATAGCACGTGAGATGTGAAGGAGAAGCTGAGGTCTTTCCCGGTTTTACAGACAGCCTCAGGGGCTGGGGTAGTGCTCATCCCTACCTTACTCTCTTACGCACTTGTATAAGACTTGTTTTGCTACCAGCTTGTCTTTGCTACTTGCCCTTTTATTTTCATGATGGTTTGTAATCACGTCTTGGAGAGCTCAACTGTAGCCTCTGAGCTTCATGTGATTCAGCAGAACAGTTTTGTGTTCCTAGTTAATAAAAATCAGAAATGGTCACTGATGCAGCAAGCCAGACCCCTTCCTGGCAGAAGGCACCAGCCTACCATGCACAGTGCAGAAAGCTGGCTCTGCCAAGGGAGCACATCATGCCCCTGTAGGCAGTGGAAGGATGCCTCATACATCTCCATACAAGACACCTGCTGCACAGTCCAACAGCAGTATGGTTTTTTGCCAGTGATGTGAAATATCACTATATAGCAAGCAGAAAAATTGCTAGGGACAATTTCTGTGCCTTAAAAATATACAAGGATATCAGCATGTGCTATAGGAAAATATTAAACAAAGAGACTACTGGATGTGTAGGATGACAAGATTCAGCTCCCCTGGCTAGTCAGTACATAGCCCTGTGCTGCCTGTGTACATCAGTGTACATCAGTATTTGTCAGGAATGTCAGTGCAGACTCCTGACAAAGAAACAGGTACAGCCACCAAAACAGTTGTGGGAAAAGAGAATTTTTTAAAAAAAATATTACTTCGAGGTCTGACGACCACAGGACAATTTTCAGAAGATTCTGTCCAAAGGATGGTTGGTTTCCGTGGGGTTTCTGTGATGGAATTCCCCAGGACCACTCCTGGCAGAGCGGGTGCAACCCACGGCACTCGCACTGCTGCTCCCTGGGTGACTCAACTTTAAAATCTTAAGGGCAGTGTAACAATTACCAGTGTTAGCTCACAAATAAAGAATCCAAGCACCAGTTGGGGCTTCTATGCCACGGACAATGACAACTTCCGGAAGCAAGCAAGCTTCTTATGAAGTCCTGAATATTAAAATTCTCTTATAAAAGCAAATAGGCTTCGAAGAAAGCCCAAGGGCATATTTCAGAGCACTTTGGATTTTAGCCTGTTTCAGCCTCTACTGCCAACTATCCATCTGTCCTGCAAATGTGCTTCATTATGCAGCTAGGTAATGAGCCTAGAGCTCCTTTTCTGGTGGGATTATAATTGCAAGGGGACAGTGAGACAAACTTGTTATGTGGGTCGCGGCGCAAAGGTCCATAGGGGGGTTTTCTCGTTTTTCATTCAAACACAGAGTACATATCATTCCAGTGAAGTTATCCCCATTAGTAAAAAATATGTCCTTTTTCCTTGCCACGGGGAAGCTAAACCCTGGTTCAAAGGACTTGCCACAGGGACTATCAGAGGTGATGTTTCACTGACATGAAGTGGTGTCTCTGGATCCAGCCATGCTGCCTCAACAAAGCGTGGGAACAAGTAGACTGATCAGGGCAAGAGCAACACACTTTTTCTATTATGTTTTCCCTGCACATTAAAAGGCAAAGATTTCAGATACAGAGCTCAGAAATGCTCCAGCTACAGCAGTAATAGCTTGCCTTTTCTTCATGCCTGGAAACTACTCAGCTGGCACAGCTGGCTTCTTATGGTCCAACCACCATGGACAGGATACAGCAGGATCAAGCTTTGGCGAAGCACCTGCTCCTCTGCAGTTCCCCTCACCTTTCACTGTTCTCCTTACTACCTGAAGAGATCCTTGAACGTCCCACTTAGCTGGGTCAGCCTTCCCTAGGCTGCTTTGTGAATGTCCCCTTTTGCAAAGGAATGATAGCAGAAGACACTATTGACCTTTACCATACTATACAACAGGTAGAAACAGATCCTTGTAGTGCTTTATGGCTTTAAAAGCTATTGCGCTTTCAGTTAATTCCTTGATTTTAGCTGCCTGAGTCATTGATGACCTGACTGGTTTGACTTCAGTAGCTTTTCTTGTGTCTTCCTTGGGATGGCATTGCCCAGTGGTAGGCAGTTTACCATCTAAGTGGGCTAAATATAAAAGAGTTGTTATATCTTGCAGTCATGGTGGAGAAAGCGGATTTGTTTCATTTTGATGAATGGTCTAAATATTTTCATATCAGATTTTGGCATTTCAAATGCAGAAAGGGCTGCCTTTGAACTCCACTTAGCTCCTGTGAAATTGCACTTCTGATTTATGCAGCCAAGGCATCATCTTCTATAGATTTGTAATAAGGTTTGGATCTGACCTACTGTGAAATCACAATGTCAGAGTAAGTTGACTGTTTTCAAGTATGTGTCTCATGTAAATGCTTACCTTAGTTTAAAAACAAGAGCTAAGATGATATTTTAGTAATTTTACATTTCTCTTTGATTACAAGCTTCTTGTGATTATAAAAGTCAACAGCAATACAGTCATGGGAGCATAATTATACAAAGCTGGTGTAGCCAAGAATTATAAATAAATAAAATTTTAAAAATAAAAGGATTATACACATGCTCTATTTCTGGAAGAAACCACGAATAATGGAAGCTGAAAACTGTCAGCAACCTTTACAACAGAAATCAGAATCTTTGGGAGAGGCATGCAAATAGTGAGACTTTCAAAATGAAAGGTTACTCAGAAAAGAGCTTGATCCCAGTACTTTTCTCCAGGGCATAAGCAGTCTGACCCTACAAACAGCTCAGGTCTCCTGACAGTCAGCAGCACTACGGTTTCAAGGTAAGAGGTTCTTTCTCTTACACTATGGTACTTCAAATGGAATTGAGTTTCCTCTGAGCTTTATGCTTGATAGAGCGAAAGAATGTCCTGATTGTTGAAAGATTGGCTACTGGCCACAGTAACTATAAAAAAAATTAAAGAGAGTCTGAATAATCAAATAGAAAAAATAAGCTTATACTCAGGCTGACTTTAGAGCCACCAAACAGACTTAGAATTAGCTGTGGCTCTGCCTTTAAATATCAGCTTGTACCCAGGACCATCAGAGAAATACACCTCTGAGAGAGCCAAGTTCTCCAGCAGGACTACTCTGCTGGGGAAATGTTGGAGAACAATACTCGGACAGAAATAAAAGGCCAAACTGCCGCATGTACTCATCATAAGCCCTTTAAATTTAGTTATCTCCTCATCCTTTGTAAACAATAAATCTTATGTCTAATGACTATCGCTTTTCAGGTGGATGTTGAGTATCAAATCCCTAGGACGCGTTGAATGGTGATGCAGGCACCCACATACCCTGCGTTTCTACCCAGAAAGTCCCGTGACCCATTCACCCTGGCTTGTGAAACCTCAAAAACCAGACATAGGTTGTTGATGTGCCTGGGAAATACGTCACATACAGCAGCATCTCTGCTTTGCCAGGCTGGCCTAGTATCATGGAGGGCTTAGGAGTCCCTACCGAGCAGGGCAGCAGCTCCCACACACAGTCACATAACCCCTTTTACAATTGCTGTGCCATTTATTTCTCACCTGGATAGGGCTTTGTATGGGTTTTAACAAATGTCTCAGAGCTTTGATAGCCCTTGCACATTAAGGCAGAATGATCTTCACCTGGAAGGATGAAGCCTGGGACTCTAAACTTTAGATTTCCTTTTACGTTTTTAGGCTACTCTTCATAGGAAGACTGAATGACACACACTCCCACCCCTCCAGTCATTTTCCCTCAGCTCAGGTTGGTTTTTGTCCTAAGCTAGAACCAGAATCAGCAAACATGTCGAGGCAGGTTCTACCACCATTTCCTTAATCCATTCAAGGAGAGTTTAGTGCTACTGAAGAATAGAATACTCAGGAAGCTCCTCAGTGCCAGCACTGCTGAGGTCCAATCTGCCACAGATTTACATCCTATATCCTTTAGCCTTCCCCGCAGTTTCCCCTGTGTCCTATGCCTGACCCCTCCTGGTCTTTTCCACACCCTCCCCTTACTGCCTGTGAGGTCAGGCTAGCTGGGAGCCGCCTGCGACACACTCCGGGGCCAAGCTATTCCAGCGTACCTGCCGGCAGCAAACTCATGAGCCGTGTGCGTGTGTGCCTCTCTCCTGCCCACATGCCAGCGCTGGGAGTTATCCTTCACAGCTCTGAGACCTCTGCTCCCTCTCAAATTTGTTTAAAATTAGCATATGAATGTAAAAGCTACGAGTGCTTGCGTGTGAGGGGCAGGGAGGGTAGGGCTGCAGAGACGTAGTTGTGTAAGCATAATTCACGTTGGAGCATGGGCTAAAAATAATAAAGCTACATCATCACATTCTTTCACAATGCTTAGGAAGAACTGGAGTAGTACTTACAGCTGCAACAAATCCCTATTAAAACAAAAGGGAAGTAGATGAGGATAGAAAAGCAACCTCTGTGCGCTGCTTGCTCTGCCAGGCAACAACGGACCAGGATGCTAGAGCCCCTCACTCCATCCCACTCCACACAACTTCACTTAAACATCGTTGGCAGTACAGGTGCTGAGCAAAATCCTCACCTCTCTGCTCTGGGTGAGCATGCAGAGACCTTATTAAAACCTCCTTTCAGCTGAAGGGCTCCCCTGCCTCCTAAACAGGTTTTTGAAGACAGCTCATCAGCAGAGATGAAGCCAGGTGTTAATCTGTGTTCCCCCCAAGCAAGCTGACTAATTAGCTAAGTTCACAGGCTGGTTCTCTGGGAGCTCTACTTACATTTGTATGAAGGAGGATCATTCAGGATAGGAAAGACGAGGAACAATAGGACTGTTCAGACCAAAGCTTCGTTAAAATTTGGGATAAGTGAATACAAAATCATGTGCTTATTCACCCCTAGTTCTGACTTTTAGAACACCGCTGCCCTAAGATGACTATCCCTGTTATTGCTAGCTTTTAGTATTTTGTGATTAAGGAGCCACTGATGATGGAGGTGGCTGACACCTACATGGAAGGTTCCTACTGCAAACAGCTGACACACTGGGGATAAGACAGGAGGAAGAGAAAGACACAGATATGAATGAGGCTGCAACAAATTGCTGACACTGTACTGTCTGTTCAGCAGGCAGTGGTCTTAGCACACCTGGAGCTGAATCACTGTGAAACACTGTGTAGTAGGGTGAAGATACAGGCTAAGTAACATCTTCCTCAGCAGAGCCTGCAGAAAGAGAAGGGAGAAGCTTTGGCCATGGGGACCTGGCACAGCCTTATAAGAGAAACCACTTAGCTGGATATAAACCTAGAGGTCAAAGGCTAATGGATCTGTGGGCAGTTTGGAGGTGCAAGTCCAGCTCTCAGTCAGTGAGTGATGAGCAGAAAAAAAAGGCCACTTGTGTGTCTGTACTCATTTTCTGACCCCTTCCCATGTGTGGAACTGCTCTTGCAGTGTAGAAAGGGACAGGAGCGGAGCTGTGGTTGAGCATCTCCAGCACCAGCTGTGGCACTTGTTCTTCAGGATTTCGTTTTCCCTGTTGAACATTTACTGTACCTAATATGGTTAGATAATTTTAAGACAGGTTACAGCTAATTCCTTTCCTGAAGCTATGTTTTTCTCTGGAGACTCTCATCTGGTCCCATCCCCTCAGCAATAAGGGACACTGCTGTAGCAGAGGCATTTATGTCCCTTATTTATATCCATTTCCTAGGGATGTCTTTATGGAATGTTGGTTGGTGCAAAGGAATTGAGCACCACGCTTGGGTGTCTGTGCTACATGGGACATGAAGGAAAACAGGACAGATGCTTTCTGGTAAAAAGGGAAAGAAAAGGCTGACAATTCATGTGGTGCAGTGCTGTGAGGGCTGCAATAAAAAGAGGAATCAACATTTCTTTTTGACAGAGCCACGTTCCAATGGCTAAATAGGCTTTAAAGTCAAGAAAAAGCCACGTTGATGCTGCAGTAGAAAATAGTGAGTGTGTGCTTTTATTATCTCATTAACACTCCCTCCCCTCCTCCCCAGGATCATTTGGCTCCAAGACTAGCAGCAGGGTACAATAATGTTCCCAGCAGAAACAGCTGGTATGGAGATGGGATATTGTTTGAAATGGCCCAAGAGGCGCCCTCAGCAGGTGGCATTTATCAGCTGTATGCAAACGCCATGCTTCCGTGAGGCGCTCTAAGATAGAGTATATATTAAAAAAAATAAACGCAAAGTGCAACTTAGCAAAGGGAGGATTTGTAGCTGAAACCCCATTTTTGGTATAGATGGAAAGGGAGGGAGTAATAAACAGCCGTGTTAAGCTACTCTGTTGGCTTTAAACCAAGGTAATGAGGCATGTGGGTGCTTTGACGAGGAGCCAGAAACTGCATTTTGCCACCAATTTGACTTCTACCTTTTTTGTCTCTCTTAATCTGACAGTAAATTCCTCACAGTCCACTGAGCATATCAAAATGGGGCTCAGGCTAGGTCTAATGCCTTTTAAAGTACTACTAGGAAAGTAATTCACTTAATTAAATATTTCCAGTTGTGGAAACCACTCTCCAGGCAAATTGCACCACCTCTTCCCCCTTTGCACACACAAAACATAGCATAACAACAGATATGCTCATTTTTACCCTGCACAGAGTTTCACTCACTCACTCACTCACTCACTCACTCACTCACTCACTCACTCACTCACTCACTCACTCACTCACTCCTTCTGAGCTGTCCTTCCTAGGGGTTCTTCACCAGAAAGGAAGATTACTCTAGTGACTGGCTCAGAAAAGTGTGAGAGTCAGCTCCTACCTCTACTGCCTACTTGTTTTGCAGCCCCAGATAAATATCTTAACCCCTCTTTGAGAGACAGCTTCTGCATCTATATGGTGAGGAGACAAGGAGTGTCCTTCCACCCCATCACTCTTCTTGCTGGTTAAGTGTTCAAAGAGCAGTTTAGACCTCCTTTAGTAGGAGATGTTAGATAGAAAAGGACAGAGTTTGTTCAGGCCAGAGCCCTGCCAGTCCGTTCTCTGGATAGGATAGCTCTGGAAGCCCTGCCTTAGAGGAACTGCAAACAGCATGACCCCACCACCTGATTGAAAGTGTAGGACCATACCAGGGAGCCACTGGTGGCCTGCATTGGCAGAGTCCGTGTAGAAGGACAGAAGACCACAGGAAAACAGACCCAGTCCTTTTGCACAAATTTGCCTGACACTTTAGAGAATCTCACCATGAAAGAAAACTTGGGGTTTGCACAGAGAAGCCTCCTGAAAGGAGAGCATCAAATCTTAAAACCTCTTGCAGAAGTACTTTTTCTCCACATGCAGTACCATCACAGCCAGACTGAAAATGTCACCACTGGGCTTCTGGACCTCTTTCATGAGATGAATACAACCTTTCTACTGGAGAACAAAGCATGTTAGTGATCTTTTAACAACCGTCTCTAACTAACTTGCAGCACTTGGCCTGCAGTAAGATAAGCTCCTTGTATCTAAGAGGTGCCCTGCAGTGAAAAGACTGAATCAAAACATAACTATGACTTTGTGCACAGTAGCTGTTCAGAGCGTAACCTGTACCAGGTCCCCAGGCAGTTCCTAGTGCCTGTATTTTGTCCAAAGGCATGCCTATGCTACCATTGGTAGCTGCTAATATATCTTCTTTATGACTCAAAAAAAATCCCTGTCTGTGCATTTCGCCTGCCCCCTGCTAGGTACTTCCACAAATATTTACAAACCATGGCTTGTAAGTGAGGAAGGCACAACTAGTCACACATTAGATACGCTTGTACCGCTCCCAGGCTTGTTAGCTTGCTCTCCTCTGTAAACTCTTCAAAGGCTGGGAGATGCTGTCTCCAGCATCCAGCGTTGCAGCAGCACAGCACAGAGATGATGCGAGCCCAGCTTGGGCTCAGGTCATTACAAGCACAGCATTCCTCTGGGGGCTGCTGCATATGCCAGGTTTGAAGGTAGCACCAAAAGCACTTTGGGGCATCCTACACTGTCAAAGGATTGTGTTCCTCAGCTGGAAGGAGGTGCTCACCTTAGAGTCTGTTCACTCCTCAGGATGAGAGCACAGCCAGCTGCAGCACAAAAACAGCATTTCAGTTTTGCTTCCTTAAAACAAAGGAAGAAAGGCTTGGGGTTTTTTTTAACCTATAATGAAAACAAAGGGGAAGTGAGGAAGCCAAGTTTATTACCTGGGTAGACATTTTACTATCCACTCCAACATGAAGAGCATTTCCTCACAGGCTCTTTAGGACACCTGCTTTTCATTGCAGCACATCTCCCAGCAGTGCTGCCATTATTGCTCACTGGTGTGTTTTGATAAGGAACTGTGTTCCTTCTGACACTGTAAACTTGGAAGAGGCCAGAGTAATCTCTTTGCCTGACCTCCTGCCTCCTGCAGACCACAGAAGAGCTTGAGTTCTTTCATATCTGAATTTATTATACATGAAAATTAGTCTGGACTAACCACTGCAAATTTTATCTTTAACTGCCCTCAGAAGTAAAAAGCCTTCAGAAAGACACTGCTCTGCTGTTTCAGCATAGCAGTAATTATTTGATTACATGGGACGTTTCAGATCCTTGCATATGCCGCTGTTACGAGTTGTCCTACCTGTCCCTGTTTCCGAGTGAGCTTCCATAAGGAAAATGTGAGTAATTTGGCAGATCATCTGAAGCCAGTTGTGGGTCTCTGATCAGGCCACAGTGGAGAGATGTCAATGTCACAGGTCATTCCCAAGTGTTCATCCCATAGTCTAAAGGGCTGGGGACCCCTCCTTTAAATGAGACCCTTGTTGCAGAGGTTTATGTAACATCTGGGTAGATGCCTCTGGTCTTTGGCCCTGTCACTGTGATGCCTTTCACTAGCAATGAGTTGAAGCTATTTTAAGATTCAACGGGGAAACAAACCTTCCAGTGGTCTCGTTGCTTAATTTCTCTCTATTGCCTTAAGTACAATGGCTAATAGCTAAAGTGGACTTCAGGGTGTTGCCTACAGAGCTCTATAATGGTTTCCTGCATTTTTGTTCTATTTGGAAGCTATTTTAAGTTGTTCTACCTTCCCTGGACTGCCCAAGAGGAGCTGTGCTGTGCACTTTCATCAGCTGATTCTGGGAAATGTCAGTTATGCTGTTCTTCTGTTAGTAATATGTTTCTTGAACGATTTAAAAATAGCACAGTATGAAACATTTCCATCTTCTCTCTTCTGGAGGAGAACTGAGGGGGAGTTAACTCTTTTCTGCTTCACTGGAGCAAGAAGTCGTGTAGTGTTCAGGTGCTCTGGGGCTGCAGCCAGCTACTGGTGCTGGTAGAGGCAACAGGACGAGGGCACCTGGTTGGAGCCTGAGCTAAAGAAGGTCCCTGCTGTTGTCAGAGCTGCCAGCAGACCTGGCACATGTGGCAGCTGTGTCAGTGTGGGACACAGCAGGACTGGACATCCGGCTGCTGACCTGCCTCTGCTGCTTTTACAGCCTGCTCAGGGAGCTTCCCAGACAGCGACCATACGGCCAGGTGATGCTGACCATGTTAGAGCTCCTCTCTGTGAACTGCCTCAACACACCCTGACCCTAGAGACCAAATGTGAGCTGGGAACAACATCTCCCAGGCATCTACCTCAGTCCTATAGTGCCATCCCATTTTTACTCCCTGCTGGAGCACCTCATCCCTAGCTGCTTGGCCTGTGTCTTGTGTTCACTGGCATCTCCTTCCTCAGCTATTCAGTTTTCTGTTAACCTCCTCTCTATTTTTTTTTTACCTTCCAGC
Organism: Cnemophilus loriae; assembly: GCA_013397755.1. Lineage (NCBI taxonomy): Eukaryota > Metazoa > Chordata > Aves > Passeriformes > Corvidae > Cnemophilus > Cnemophilus loriae. Next base: position 1,711,589 of record VZTF01007561.1, on the reverse strand, counting down.
ATTTTTTCCTTTATTTTTTGGTCCTCTCTACCCCAGCTTGTTCCTTTTCTTCCCCCATTGCTGACATTTCCTCCAGTGGTACCTTTTCCTACACTCCCCATCTGAAGGCAGCTTGGAAGACAGTCATGTATGGTGCTGTCCTAGAGAGCTGCTTGGCAGCAGCCTGCTGTGATAACCCTGTATCTACATGTGTTAGAGACAGAGAAAGAAGAAAGATCCTTTTATCATCCAAGCAGCAGAAGCATATATTCATCAGCCACACCTTCCCCTACCCATTTGCACTTGCCATGTACTTTTCCTCTGGTCTGTGGGCCCTCTGGGACTACTCTGGTAACCACAATGTTGGGAAATACTGTTTCAACCACAAAATACAGCTTCCTCTTTCAGATGACAATTAACTTTTCCCCCTGTGGACAGCCTAGAAACATTTAAACAACAACCGGCCTTGTGTTGCGCACATCATCTGGAGCTGGAGGAAGAGTAGAGGCTGGAACATGGTGGCAGCAAAGGGGAGAAAGAGTGATGCAGTTAATTATGAATTACTTGTCTTGGTTCTGGCCAAGGTTTAGTGCTGCAGGAAGGGCTACACAGGAGAGCGTTTGCTTTGGAGCCCATTCCATCAAAATGAATACAAATATTCCCGTAAGTCTGGGGCTATGGGGCATTTCTTTTCAGAACGGTATCTAGAGGCACAGCAGGGCTTTAAACTGCTTCCAGAATTGGTGTGATCTCATTCTAGTTTCTTCCTATTCTCATGAGCAAGTATTACTTGTGGGATGTCACCCTTGCTTTCTCTGCCCATAACTGCTTTAGAGCACTAATTAGACGGTTATAAATCACAAGAGATCTGTGGTGTTTTGAATGACTCCGAACTTTGGCATTATAGCTGAGGTCTTGAATGCATTTGCAAGCAAATCCACTCAACACTGGTTTCTGTTGATTCAGCAGTGATGTCGTATCAAACTTTCCTGAGCACTCTGACAGACTTAAGTTTATTAAAAGAAGTCTGGATAGGAGAGCCAAGTTTAGCTGCAGCCAAGTTATTCAGTAAGACAGCAAGTTGAGTACAAAAGCAGAAGGACAACTCTCACCTCTGTGCTGGTGACTGGTCTGAGAGCCTGCAATCGCTTTGTCTGCAAATGCTGCCATGTGCAAGGGTCTGTCCTAAACAGGAATTTTCTGCAACCATAGTGACCTAGAGCTTCAACCTCAGGTCATGTTAAGAAGACATGAAGCTGTTTGTCTCTACTTGAAAATAACGCTGGGCAAGATGCTTTTTCCACCAGATAAAGGCCCTACAGATATAAGGGGAAACAGTAGAAAATTTTGCAAGAAAATGTTTTCCAGTGGAAAAATACTAAGTTGCTAATAGCTCTCAAACCTTATTTTCCAAGGAATTTCAAACATGAAGATTTCCAAAGGTGCTTGGCAAGCAGCATTGCATCAGTACCACACATAGATTTTCCCCACAAGTTTCCTGGCTCCTCAGGAACCCACCAGAATTAACCACACTTCCCCAGCCCTTCACTGAAAGAGATGTGGTAGCTGGGAATGCAGGGCTTTTATGATAAAGTGTTTCCTGGGAGATATGGACTCAGGAAGCCCTTGACAACTGCTGACTAAAACTGGCATGGTCCTTGTCATCTCCACCACTCTCTGCAGCTGAATGTGTGCACTCAGACCTCTCCACTATAACAGCAGAGATCATATCACTTCAAAGCAGCAGCTACCTCGGGTCTGTGAATTGTGTCTCACCAAAGGTAATGCAAAAAAGTAGCTATGTCTGCCATCACATTTCCTGTGATTTCTGGTTCCTGGGGAATTCTGGAAAGAGTATCTTCATTTATGCATTGGAAAAAAAAACAAGAACAAGGGCTTAATACAAACAGTAATCCCCAAGTTTCAAGCAGCCCTTTGCACATGCATACATGTTCCCTGCTATGCTTGATGCCGCCTGCATAGCCAGGCTGGAGGGGGATCTTCTCAATCCAGCTTAACCACTAGCACTTCTCCAGAGGGGTGGGAGCTATACAGAAAGAGGTAAAAGCAAAATATTTTTAATGAATTTGTAATGCACCGAAGACAAATGTACCACGACTAACTCAGCTACATCTTTCTATGAGCACAGCATTGTTTCCCCAGTAGCCATGAGTTGTGCTGCTCTAAGGGGTTGAGGTGTGCCTTAAAGGGCTCCATACTTGTTTGAAATCCCCTGAGAATGCCATGAACTGGTGGCCTTTCTGAGTGTCCGGGAGGGGACCAGTGGCTGCTACAGGGCCAGGACACAGCCGCTGTTCAGAAGACCCTACTTTTGGAGGCTTGTTGCACAGCCTTAGCCAAAACACTATGCTTTGCTGCCTGCTAGGCTCTCGGGCAGTGAATTAGCAATAGCACAAGCTGCCTCACACAGGAAGGTCAGGTGAAATTCAGTGTTTATAAAGAGCAAGCAGAATGTCCCTGGGCATCATAAAATATTATCTTTTTTCCTTTATTGACACTCACAGGAACAGTTAATGCTTGGTTTGGATAGAGCTGATGACACTGCTGTTGCTCATCATTTATCATCCCTACATTATTGTGGTTGCAAATCATCTGGCAGATTTCTCTCTATTTTCCTGCTCCACAGATGGCAGTGTCCATGAAGCATGACACCCTTGCAGGCATCTGACTATGAGGCTGGAAGCTTGAGGACCTTTGAGGGTAAAACACCCCTCTGTATTATCTGACCTCTAATGTTCATGGACTGATGTGCTGTAATTTGCCGTTCTCTCCAACAAAAACTCCCTCTGCTGGGATCTCGGCTTGCAGGCTGTGCTGCTTCTGAGAAGAGCTTGTGCCTGTGAAGGGCCATCACACCTTAGAGTGTAATTTTATTGCTCCGCCACTACGTGTTCATATTTCAAATCCAGTTCAGCCTCTTCCAGGGCGAGGGTCTAAGGCACTTAAACTGTAGCTAGACTAAGGCAGTACGGAGTAAGCCCACTGCTGTAATTTTATGTGAAAGAAAACACGCAGAAGCTGCACTTCTCCAGCTGATGTCCTGTTTTTTGCTGGCTAACAGAGCTGAGCAGCTCCTGCAGCTGTAAATGAGGGTGTTTCCAGTCCCAAGACACACTGAACCAATCAATGTGCTGTTCTCCTCTGCTGGCTTATTAGCAGTTAAAAACTAAGAAAACACAATATCTTCTACAAACACCTGCCTCATTTGCCTTCCTCTTAGCGTAGCAACAACCCCCACCACAGACTAGCCCTCATCTGGCAGCTTGGGGGGAAGCACAGGTCAAATTCTTTTTGCACGATGAGCTGTAACCCTGTGATCTTTAATTGGATTATACTGGGGGAAAAGGACAGGACTCAGCCTTGTGATTGTAGAGCAAGTTATGATTCATGGACATTAGTGTACTGTCTGGGGACATCCTGGACACGGCTGATGCCTCCTCCTCCTTGCATTAAGATCTCTTTGTGCAGAAACACGGGGTTTGTTCAGCTGTCCCTAACCTCAGTCCCTGACCCTACATGGCCAGCACTGCCCAGCTGCCTGGGGCTGGGCCAAGTCCAGAGCAAGGACAGAACAGCCAGTGAACAACAGAAGTGACCAGCCACGCTCTCTCTGGGTTTGTGCCCTGGGGTTAGCTGGCTTTCTAAGTGAATCATAGCACAATTCGCTCTTCCTTCCTTCTAACCCTTCAGATTTTTCTGCCTTCTCTACCCAGAAGCATACTTTGGTGACAACCTGCAAGCTGGCATGTGCTGCAGCACTGGTGACTCTCAGAGGAAATCCTGGGAACAATTTCTCTTGTCTCCTGCACGCAACTGTTTTTGGTGAAACTTAGAGGACCAGTGCTATTTTTGAAGCCCCTTTCAGGCGGAAATTGGCTAACGAGTTTAATCATAAGGGTGACAAAGAGGGTAGTCCACAAGACCCCATGAAAGTTCCATAAGAAACGGGTCTAAAACATACCTAAAATTAAGTGGAGTGTGATGCGTTAGGAAGCAGGGTAGGTTTACAAGACAGAGACAGACATGTGCATTAGGATGTGCCTCTCTCCCAGGGGCATCCTTCAGGACTGCCCTCACAGCTAAATAGCCTATTCCAGCCCTCAGTTAGAAGCTCTTCCCACTGTTTATGATGGGCTTGTACTGAAGGATAAAGACCCAGGCACCGCTGAATCATGCATTTGCCACCTCCCACCATCACTAATGCACCATACACCACTTAGGAACGAAGGTTTGGGGTTTCTAGAAATAGAGTGAAATAAAATATCATGTCATCTGCCTGACGATTCAGCAGCCCACATGTTCTCCCACACATGCTGCTATGAAGGTACCATACCAGTGCTTTGGGCAGTCCTCGGGCTGTTCCTTTGGTAGCAGATTAGATTCAAGCTCCAACTCCTGAGGAGAAGTGTGCTGCAGAGACAGGCACTCACACCAGCAACATTTATCAGGGGTAGTGGTCCTTTCTGCATCAGGGCAAACCCTGCAAGAGATCAGGACAGAGGAGTGTCACCAGTAATATTACAAGTACAGCTTCTTTTTTCTCTCGCAAGAACGGGATGATCTTGCTGTAACCAAGCCTGAATTCAAGCCCCTCTTCTCAATATACCCCACTCCATCACTGCAAAATACAAAAGTTGGTAAATAAAATTCCTAATTGTATCCTAGTAGGGAGAAGAGTTTCTTCAGAAAGTGTCTATTTATATAATCTCTGCAGTGCTCCAATACCATGGAAATTAGTAAAGAATAATATCATAGTGAGCCTTCTGCACTGCAGCTTTATGTATCATTTACTGTTGCCAAGATTAAAAAAAACTCTTTCGGGGTTTCTGCCCCCAGGCTTGTCCCAGTAAGTCGACATATTTTTGGATTATTTTGCATTTTCCACAAATTTTACCATATTGTTTCTAATCATCTTTCCTTTCCCTGAATCTACAGCTCCTCACTGTTCAGTACTCTCCAGGAACAGCTTCCAGGTAATGCCTATTCCCTCATTTGGTTTCTGCATGGGGATTTTTCTGAATACAGATTGCAGACTATTTAATGTCGCATATCTCATCATTGCTCTCCTATTCCCTTGTGCTCTCCACTGATACCCTGCTGCCAGCTATCCTTTATTAGCAGAACCTTGGGCAGTTTTAAAAATGGCTAAGTCTATGTCAGAACCAAGGAAATTTGAATCATCTTTGATGAACACTTTTTAGATGCTTTACTGAGACCCAAATATATTCCACCTTATCACATGCTCCTTGAATCTACTAAGCTTGCTATTCTACATGGTGGATTCATTTAAAATTCATTTTGCTGAGGCATATGTACATTTGCTAGACTGCTTATCCTACATTCTGAGGAAACTGCCTTTTAGGCAAGCTTCTGTTGCTGGGAAGTCTGAAGACCTAAGTCCAAAAGTATTTAGTTCACATCCAGCTCCTGCAGTGGTTCACTCATTTGAAGCGATTTCATCTCAGTCTCCAACTTCATGCCGCCTTCTGAGGGGTCACAGGCGTGTTAGAGACTCCTGTCTTCTGCTCTTTTTCTGTGATCAGTTGATTGTGATTGCAAGCTCCCAGCCCCAATACTCCCCTTGCCAGAGTTCTGCAAGAATATCTGATTTCTTCCCAGCCCTGGCAACTGCTGTGGAGCTCAATTCAGGCAGATGGGCAGCATCCAGAGGATCTGCCTTGTGGGATAAAGACTAGGCTACAGATTTACACGGATGGTTTTCTAACATATTCATCTGATGCCAAAGAAGTCATGCATTGTTTTCTTTAAGCACTTGAGATATTAGGAAAATGCTTTGGACTGTCTGTAAATAAGTGCAAAATGTTACTTATTCAGCCTTGCTGAAGATTTTATTTTGAGGTTCTTTTTCTGGTTTTATAATTTGTTATTCAGGGAGTAGCCCAATTCAAAAACCTCTCCAGATGTAAAGAACTACTAGAACAGACAGGAATAATGGATGACTTAGGCTACATAAACAGCGTGTTATCAAAACACATGGCAGGTCCTAGCCCAGGGGCTGCTGGCCATGAGTACATGCATGTTTAAGTGGCAGCTGCACACCCCACAAAGTGAGAGGTATTTGCTTGCCTTTTGCTTCCCTCACCTTGCAGATTCTTGATCAACACCATTCTGTTTGATCCCTGACCCTTGTAATCTATTCCATGTGCCAGTATCCACACTTGCAGATTTTCCTGAAGCAGGTATCTCTGTACCATGCAAGGTCAGTTTGTCAAGAATATGGGTATCCTAGCTGGGGAGCAATAGAAAGACCGAGAGAATTGCAGAAGGGAAGGTGTTTTATTGATAGAGAAGAGCAGATCACAAAATACTCAGATTCTGAACACGGTAAGAGTGAACAATCAGTGACAAAAGGAATCTGTTTCCATGCAGACAGCGACTGGTGATGTACCCCAGTCAGTCATGGAAGATGACCTTTTAAATACCCTCAAGCCCTCTGTTCTTGCCCTACAGCAATTCGGGGGATTCTGTTTGAATAAGCAGAGTTGTAGGTAAAGACCAACTCTCTCAACCAGCTACTGCAGTGAGTGGTTAATAGGAACTCCCAGGTCCTGAGGTCCCTGGTGCCCTTCACCCCTGCCCCAAGAAACGCGGCACATGCACCACTGCAGTGATGTGTCTTTCAACGTATGCCAAAAGCATGTCCTCAAAGTATTTACAATCATCTACTGTGGCTTCTAAAGCAATAAAAATGCAAAAGAAAGCTTTCATGCTGAAAGCATCTTCAAATGCTAGAGCATTTGGACTATTAACCTTGTTACTTTTGGATGCTGCAAGCATTTAAAGATCTGCCTGGCTAAGCAACCTTTCATTAGCTAATGTAGCTGGAAGTTAGTGGAGGTAGATGAACAAACTAAACAGAATGCAGTGAATGACTGCAAAGAAGGTCGAGGTGGACTGCTAAAAACAAAGCAGGTTTATTTTGCAATTTCTCATCAAAACTAACTTTGATTACATATGTTATTTCTCCAAAGGAAGCAAATTTCTGTTTGTACTGACATTTTTCTCCTTTTTTTTTTTTTTTTTTTTTACTGGTGGTTCAAAGAATAATTTCCACCATTCTGCCTATGAGGCAGGTTTGAAGATTCGTGGTGTTGTCTCCTAAGCTGTTGGAAAATTTGAATCGCTTACAAACAGAAGACTAAGGCTCAAGGGGTTAATGCTTCCAGCACAGTCAAGTGATGACAGAAAAGACCTGAGAGGGTTTAAATATTATGAAGAGCAAGGACACAATTAGCAATATACACCAGGATAGAATCAGCATTCAAGGGTAAAGATAGGAAGGGAAAACGTGGAGTTTGAGGAAGGACTTCTTGGCAGTGAGATATACAAAATTATCTCTCAAAAGTAATGTGACAGAAGCTCTACTGCTTGGTATATTTAAAATTAAGTTGGACAAAGCAATAGTGAGTGAATGAGAGATAACAATTCTGGTCCAGCAGGAAGGCTAACTCAGGCTATTTTCATCTTCAACTCCTTGGAGTTGGCTGACAACATGATTGTTTCCAAGCAGGACACTAAAAGTCTTCACAGAATAGCAGGTAGAGAGAGCTATGCCTGTATTTACTACCAGCTGTGGCAATTTCAGGATAGTTTGCCAGACAGATCTATGAAGAACAGGAAAAAACATGAGGACTGAGACTGGTTTTGAACTCTATGCTAAATCTAGAAAAATCAAACACAAACCAAAATTCTGAAATAAAGAATGTGTGAGAGAGAAATTTAAAAGTACGTTTTTACTTTGCCTTGTAAAAGAGATGTGCCATCAATATTTTCTGCAGCCAGACTAAATTATGCAATTTATTACAGGGGACGAAAAGAAAAATCAGCGCTCTTGTGGCAATAGAAGAGTCAGGGCTGGGTTGTGATGGGTTCTACCACTGATTTCCTGCAAAACCCAAAGTCACCTCCTCTACCTTCCCCAAAGTAACCCTGATAACATGACAGTGGATGGAACTGTTTGCCAAGTTTGCTTCATCTTATGCCTGTTGCTCAAATCCTTATGAACACAAACCTCTCCCATCTGGGCTAAATATTAGTCATGCACAGAAACAGGGACTTCACTAAAGTGTGGTCAGCAAAATCAAAGCCTACTGTAGTGAGAATTTAATGGAAGTATTTAAACTCCCAAAGGCTAAAACAGCTCCTTTGCAAAGCTTCTCAACCAGGTGCTGAGTTTTAGGCAGGCTTAACATGGTGGTGAGCCAAGAAGTTGCGTGGGCGGCAGGGTCAAAAGCAGCTCGCTGCCACCGCTCACAGCAGTATCTGATTGAAGGCATGATTTGATACACTGTGGGTCTGGCTCTGTACCTGTTGCAGGTTTGTGGATCCCTGATCCTGCATTTCAAGACAGAGACAACCCTCAAGAAAAAAAAGGAAATTGTTGTTGAAAAAGCCTGCCATAACTCCTGAAGGCAATAGGCAGCTTTGAACTGGCACATAACAAAAGTGACATACTCATTTCATGCATTTCCTTCAACACTAGCTGCAAACTACAAAGCCCAGCTGTGCAGCACCAACACACCATCATACAGCCAAGTGATACCTAGAGAAATGACTTCCGCAAATTAGGCAATCCATATACTCCCTATTTCTGCTAATTCTGGGACTTGCACATGGGTAGGACATGATGGGAGGGAAAAGACTCAGCAAGCTGGATTTGTGCTGTTGCCAGTGTCTGTTTTCACAGGAGGAGCATTGTTTAGATACTAGTCTGCGTCTCGAGATCCTGGCCAGAGTCATCCCAAAGCTGCAGGATAACTTTGATCAGCAGTAGCTCCCAGGGACCAGCCAGGCTGACAGCATCACTGGTTTTACAGGGAAAGGACTGGCAAAATGGAAGTATATTTTATGTTTGACAAATGGTAACTATCCGCAATGATTGTCATCACTTTTTCCTCAATCCACACTTCCAAGTCTCAGGCTCACATTGCAATCTGGTTAATGCTCAGAAGGGAGAAGCAGTCACACGCACACACACTCCTATGTATTTTTCTGGGAAAAATCACACAGTTGTAACAGGGAAAATGGGACAAAACTGAAACATTTGTCAGCCACAAGCCCTGGCCAAGCAGAGAGAACTGTGAAATTATGGGACAGTTTTCAGGCAGAAAAGACAGATGCCAGTTTCATGCTTCATTCAAAACTAGGTTACAAAGACCCTTGGAGAGCACACCACAGGCAACAGTCTTGAAGGGAGTTCAGAGGACAAGCAAACAGAACAACAAAAATTCATCATAAACACCCTTCATTTCAATTTCCTAAAGTTCCACAAAACCATGAGCGAGGAAACCTGGTTTACATAGTAGAGGCAATTTTGTCCATACCAGATCTCTGATTGTTCTCCCAGAAAACCATCTGGAAGTAGCTGGTACTGTGTTTTCCACTTGGCTTTCATGGCTGAAAGATTAGAAACACATATTTGTCATATATATTGGCATTCTTATTACCTCTGCAATTAATCTCATTACATCTCCTGGCTAAGCAATTGCTTTCTGAAGCAGCTGACTGTACCCAATTAAGGAATAAGCTGTGTATATGAAATTCTCTTAGGAAAGGGGATTTTAAACTAAAGTTTCTATTAAGTGAGGTTGGAAGGAAATCTGTCCTGGCTTTTATCTTAATGGTCTTTTGAATGTCACCTTTCCATTTAGATCCTCTTGTGATAATCAGGGGCTTCCCACTGACACACAAAGGCTTTGGCAGCTCTTTTCATAATACCTGTCCCTTCAGGCAGCACTCTGATTCAGGGAGTTTGAGTGTCTATGCAAAGAAAAGCAGCGCTTATTAAAAAGAGCACACAAACTTCATCCACTCTGAGCCTCATACATTAACCCCTGGTGAAAAGGATTTTCAGTTTCTCTTCATGGAAGTGGAGCCTCATGAATACAGAAAACCCAGTGGATCAGTCTGTTACTCATGCCATGTCCCCTAGCCTTCCTCTAGGACAATAGAAAGCCTCAATTAGGAACAAAATGAATTAGTAAAATATCAGACAGTAAAATGATCAGACATCAAATATCTATGAGAGAATTATTAATGAAGCACAAAGAATTTCAGGGTCACAGAATGGGTCAGGTTGCAAGGGACCACAGTGGATAATTTCGTCCAACCTTACTGCTCAAGCAGGGCCATCCTAGAGTACACAGCACAGGATTGCATCCAGGTGGTTCTTGAATATCTCCAGGGAGGGAGATTTCACAACCTCTCTGGCAACTGGTCCAGTGCCCATTCACCCACATAGCAAAGAAGTTTTCTCTTTTTGTTCCACTGGAACTTTCCATGCATCTGTTTCTGTCTATTGCCTCTTGACCTATTGCTTTAGCACGCCAGAGAAGAGCCTGGCTCCATTCTCTGGCACCTTCCCTTCAGATACTTAAATACATTGATGAGGTCCCCTCTCAGTTGTCTCTTTTTGAGGCTGAACAGGCCCAGCTCCCTCAGTCTTTCCTTGTAAGAGAGAGGTTTCTGTCCCCTCTTCATCTTCATAGCCCTTCACTGGACCCACTCCAGGAGCTCCATGTCCATCCTGTACTGAGGAGCCCAGAACTGGACACAGCACTCCAGATGTGACCTCCTCACCAGGGCTGAGTAGAGGGGCAGGATCACCTCCCTTGACCTGCTGGCAGTGCTCTTCCTAAAGCACCCCAGGGCACCATTGGCCTTCTTAGCCGCAAGGGCACTGCTGGCTAATGGACAGCTTGTCGTCCTCCAGGGCCCCCAGGTTCTTCTCCACAGAGCTGCTTTCCAGCAGGTCAGCCCCCAGCCTGTGCTGGTGCCGGGGGTTATTCTTCCCCAGGTGCAGGACCCTGCATTTGCCTTTGTTGGATTTCAGACAGTTCCTCTCTGCCCATTTCTCCAACCTGTCAAGGTCCTTCTGAAGGGCAACATAGCCCTCTGGGGTATTGGCCACTCCTCACAGCTTTGTGTCATCAGCAAACTTGCTGAGGAGGCATCTGCTCCTTCATCCAAGTCCCTGACGAACAAGTTAAACAACACTTGCTGCAGTATAGAACCCTGGGGGACACCGCTAGGGACAGGCCTCCAACTAGACCCCATACCACTATTACAACCCTCTGGGATCTGCCGTTCGGCCAGGTCTCAATCCACCTCAGTGTCCACACATCCAGTCCACACTTCTTGACTTTGCCTATGAGGATGCTGTGAGAGGCAGTGTCAAAAGCCTTGTTCAAGTGAAGGTAGACAATATCCACTGCTCTCCCCTCATCCATCCAGGTAGTTGTTTCATTGCACAAGGCAATCAGCTTGGTCAAGCATCATTTACCTTTAGTGAATTCATACTGACTACTGATCACCTTCTTGTCATACATGTGGATAGAGACGGCCTCCAGAACGAGGTACTCTTTCCCTTTCCAGGGACTAAGGTGAGGGTGAATGGCCAGTAGTTCCCTGGATTCTCCTTGCCCTTTTTGAAGGCTGAGGTGACATTCACTTTCTTCCAGTCCTTCAGGCACCTCTCCTGATTGCCACAAAGATGACGGTGAGTGGCCCAGCGTGGTATCTGCCAGCTCTCTCAGCACTCGCAGATGCAGCCTGTCTGGGCCCACAGACTCGTGGATGTCCTCTAGCCCCATCCTCTTCAACCAAGGGAAAGTCTTCCAACATTCCTTTATCGTGGGCTCCCAGGTCAGGGGTTCCTGATGGCTGGTCTTGTCAGTGAAGACTGATGCAAAGAAGGCATTCAGTGGCTCTGTTATCAGGGCCCACCCTTCATTTACCAACAGGCCCATGTTATCCTTAGTTTTTCTTTTGTTATTGATGTATCTTTCCTGTTGTCCTTGACATCCATGGCCACAATTAATTTCAGATGGGCCTCAGCCTTCTTTGTCTTATTTCTACTTATTCAGGCAACCTTCCTATAATCATTCCAAATGGCCTGACCTATTTATTTTAATCTAGAAGGGTATATCCATTATGGTTGCATGGCATTACCAGTCTCGTCTGAAATAACCTCTCTGGACCTTTAAAAATTCTGCATTCAAGTTCTTCGTGAAGGTAATTGTCTTCCTGTTCCTCCTACAAAGACAAAACAGCAGGTACTGCCTTTTTTTTAATGTATGTATTTTAATATGTCTGCTATAAAATCCATTAAAAATGCACCCTCATTGGTAGTAACAGATCTCTTTCTTCATCCTGCCTTAACACTCTTCTTCACCATCACCTTCTTCTGTGACTTCTGAAAAATACAGCAAGTAAGCAATGGAGGGCAGTAGCAAATCTTTTTACACTCCCTATCCAACTTTCTGCCATTATACAAACAACTTTCCAGGGATGAGTGCTTAACCCAAAGAGGGCAACAAGGCAAAGGAAGAAGCACATGTTATTCCTTCAAGCAACGGTGTGGTCAGGATGGCCTCCCCCTATTTCTCTTCACAGCTTCACCTGAGAGTGATTGCATTGATCATTGAGAGCTGTGGGCAATTAATCTATCAGGGGCTTATTCTGGTAGCACTTTGAAGCACACAGCATTTGCAGGGTCCCTCATCCAGCATAAACTGATGTAGCTCTCTTGCAATGTGATGGTCTGGCCTAACACAAATGAAAAAGTAAGCATAGCTGCATGTTGAATGGAAAGATCAAGCTGAATTGCAATGTAATCCTCCTCTAATACTGATGTGGAAGCACAGTCCCAGCTTCACAGGGTACAGACAACCAAGAGCACAGAGTTGCTGATTAAACAAATAAACCAGCTCTGATGAGCAGAGAAATGCTGAACTCTTCCATCAGCAGTTCACTGAAGCAAGCTCTCAGCACACAAATAAGCAGATGCCAGATGTCCCCCAGAGCAGTGCAATGATATCAAGAAAAATTCAGGTGATGGATGGATATCTAAAGCAGTTAAAAAAAAAAAAAATCTGTTTCCTTGCACCACTTTAGAGCAATAAAGGAAGTATATCTGACACAAAAACTGGCCAGCAACACTGGAATGCTGCACTTCTGCCTGCTTCCTGCCCATTTTAGTTCATCAGCAAGATTGTTATGAAGGTCAATGCATTTTAATAATGTCATCCAGAGAACAAGCAGTTTCCAAATTTCAGTAATTGCCTTGTAAAATCTCAGGATAGGATTCCCATCCATTCACAAATTCGTCATTTTTTGGGAGAACCTTAAATTGTGTGAGAGGCTTGATGATAAGCTTATGATAAAAACTCACAATATGCAACCTTCATCGCTCTTTGCAAGGAGAGCAGAGCATTTCCTGCAATTTCTGTACAAAAGAATGCATGGGGTGGAGCTGGCCCTGCAGCACGACAACCCTGCACTTCTGCTTTCCCCTGGTGCCCCTCCACCCTTGGGTTGCCTCCTCCTGGGCTGTGCCAGTGCAGCTCCAGCTCACCTCTGCAGGTCCAGCGGGTTGCCTCTGTGGAGCAATGAATATATGGGCTCCAGTCTTGCACTTCTCACTGCACCTTGTGGCATAAATTATGGCAGCATGATACCACCCCTTCCTATCTAGTTGTGCCACGTCCTTTCCCAAAAGATTTATTGCCAAATGCTTTCCTTTTTTCTTGGTATTAGCATGCTGTAAACATCAATTAATCAGAAACTGTCACCAGCATTTAATCCAGCCCTTGGCAGCAGTGTCTCTCTAAGAGAATTGCACTGAGTATCAGCCTCAGCCTGACAAGTTACTCTTTGGGGTTTTCAGAAGGATTTTCATATGATTTGAGATATGAATCACACAGGTATGTGTGGTTATATCATTATGTCACCCACAAGTGGCATAAGTATTTCAGTTACCAGTGAGAAGAAGCACAATCTGAGTTAGCAAACCCAGGAATTTTACAGATGGAAATAATTCATCCCTTTCTAACCTCAGCTCTCAGGAGAGCACAGCTGTGAAATGACACCTTCAGCATTTATCCACATGGAAGACATTAGCCCAGCTTTCCAAATAAGATGTCACCTTGGAGCTAGGGAAAGAAAAACCTCTCACACCCAGACTGACAGACATACAGATTTACTCATTAGAGGTGTTCATACCTGACATGTCCACATGGCCTCTGTTTTTCTTACTCATTGGCATTTTGTTTTAGTACAAAACATTACAAGGATTAAAGACCTTTTAAAAGACCCTGGTACCCAGAATAAAGACATTTGGATAGGTTTAAATCTTCTCATCACATGAAACAAATGCATGCTCACATAAGTCTCATTTACAGCCCGGTCTGAGGGAGCACAGTCCTTATTCTTTTGATGTATAGCTTGCATTATGCTTACATCATGTTTGAGTTAGTCTTATGAAGCCTAATGACTTCACCTATAAGGTACTAGATATAGTATCTAGTTTAAATTGACAAAATGCATATAAATGATTTACAAATCCTAATACAACTACATATCCAAGCTCATGCAAATTTACTTCCTCCATCAGCAGAACAGTATAAGCATCCTCATGCACAAGAAGCACATTTTTTCCAATCTTTGCCTTGTGATATAAGCACTTTATGCAAAATGTATGCACATATAGGTGTGTATGCAGATGTATATGCAGATGCAGCATTGCTGACACAGGTTAGTAACAGAGGTGCATGCACCTAAAAATTGCACAGAACGAACTGACAGATTTCTCTGTTGCCATAATTCTTTCTCTTAGTGTGTGTCTTGTGGGACTCTTAATGAAGCAAAGATCTAACAGGGAAAAAAAAACCCAAAACATCTCCAACTGTATCATTAAAAACGTGATGTCTCGGTGCACAGACAACATTTAGAATCCAGTCCTGACAGCTATTCAGCCTGGACTAACACCATGTGCCTTGCAAGACCAGCTGTGTCACCCAGCAGCCAAAAGCCCCTTCTCTAAGAAAATGAGAGTTCGAAGATGGTCACAGGAACCATTCTCATCTCCCTGCCTGCCAATGGCTATCAGGATGCAGGTGGGTCCCTCAAATTGGATTGCAGAGAACTGCCGGGCAAGGGTCTGATAAAGTTGCTCATGTTGACATTCTTTCTGTTCAGCATTGAGCTCACGGTGGGTTGAGGTTTGAGCTACTGGTGCTCCGCTGCTCCAGAGAGAGGAGAAAGCTTTAACGATTGCATTAGGAAGCCCCTAGGAAGCCCCTAGTTGTTCCTCCAGCATGTACAGCATTTGCTTTAGAGAGGACATTTCCCTACCCTCAGAAAGCACATTTGGTTTTGTAGGAGACCATAATTTTTCTAAGATGTGCAAAAAAAAGCAGGGAAGTAGTTAACAACCTCAGTTTACCAAAGTGGAACTGCATGGGGCAGGTGAGGGCTTGTTCATCCTTCCACAGCACAGCTGGGAGCTTCTCAAAGAGAGAAGCCACAAAAAAGGTTTGTACTGAAAGTGGAGGCACCCTGAGCATGGAGGCTGCCATGAGATGGAACACCCATCCTTCTATTCGGCTTAGTTAAAACTCATTTACAAGCCATCAAATAAAAAAGGGAAAGTACATTACAGGACTACACTAAGGAAATACTGGTTATATTCAAAAGTGCTAAAGGGTTGTGGCAGCAAAGTACACAGGGCTCAGCAAATGCATATTTAACTAAATTTCATCTGTGGGTAGGTAAAGAGGATGATGCCTGAAGGGCAGGATGCCATCCAGAGGGACCTGGATAAGCTCAAGGTGGGCCCATGTCAACCTCACAAGGTTCAATGAGGCTGACTAATAAGGTTAAGTGCAAGGTCCTGCACTTGAACTGGGGTGACCCCCAGTATCAATACAGGCTGGGGGTGAAGGGTTTGAGAGCAGCCCTGTGGAGGAGGACTTTGGGGTGCTGGTGGAAGAAAAACTGGACATAATGAACAATAGTGTGTCCAGTAGGACCAGGGCAGTGATCATCCTCCTGCACTTAGCACTGGTGAGGCTGCACCTCAAATCCTGTGTTCAGTTCTGGGCCCCTCCCAATAAGAAAGACATTGAGGTGCTGCAGTGTGGTAAGACTCCACCTGCAGTGCTGTATCCAGCTCTGGAGTTCCCAGCACAGGAAGGACATGGACCTGTTGGAATAGGTTCAGAAGAGGGCCACAAAAATGATCAAAGAGATGGAGCACTTCTCCTGTGAGGAAAGCCTGGAGAAGAGAAGGCTTTAGGGAGACCTCACTGTGGCCTTTCAGTACTTCAACAGGGCTTACGAAAAAGATGGGGACACACTTAATACTAAAGCCCGTACCAATAGGAAGGACTAATGGTTTTAAACTAAAGGAGGGTAGATTTAGGCTAGATGCAACGAAGAAGTGTTTTACAATGAGGGTGGTAAGACACTGGAAGAGGTTGCTCAGAGACATGGTAGATGTCCTATCCCTGGAAATATTCAGTCAGGTTGGACAGGTCTCTCAGCAATCTGATCTCAGTTGATGTTCCTGCTTATTGCAGGGGGGCTGGACTAGATGACCTTTAAAGATCTTTTCCAACCCAAACTATTCTGTGATTCTATGACTTTGCTCTGCTTATCTCCCACCACTGACTGCAGAGGAACCCTACAGAACTACAGATCACTGCTCACTGCAGCAATCTAGTGGCTCATGCTGAGCTTTGAGCTTCACTGGGTAACCAGATAACCAGCTGCTGCTACCCAGAAAAAACATGTTGGTGCCTGTGGTGCGCAGGGGAAGATGGGTCCCTCTAACGTCACTGTGGAAGAGGCACAGCCTGCACTATACAAAGCAGTCACAGGATTCTCTCCAGAAAGTCTGGGTTTTGAAAGCCTTCTGTAGCTGTCCCTTACTTGGTGAGGGAGGGGGCATTCAGGAAGAAACAACCTCCTGGTGAGCAGGTTTGTCTGCTCTTCATCAGTGCCTGGTGAGTGTCTATCCTGCTGCACCAGGGCTGCATACAGAAGCCCTGTGGGCAAATAGTTCTCTCACCCAGAACAGGCCAAGGTAAGCAGGGCAGTTCATTCTGCAGGCACTTCATTTTGTGCAGAAGAGAGTTTGTGTGTTGTAGCTTGGGCAGTTAATTAAGAACTGAGAGCACTTTTCCTGGGGCAATGTACTTGTTCCTTAGAAAGGGTGGTTGATATTATTTATGGCTTGCATTGATCTAACAGCTTGCTGCCAAGGAGAGAAGTCCTACTTTTCCCTCCCTGCATTTACACCAGCTCTGGCAGCCCTCTGAGCTGGCTCTGCTCCCTGAGCTGGCAAAGACAACCTCCTTAAGTCCCAGGGGAGCAGAAACTGGGAGCAAGAGGACACCTTGAGTGGCAGCCATGGCAGAGAGAAGGGAGCAGAGAGCTGTTGGATCACATCGGTTTCAAGGTGCAAATTTCTTTTCGGTGCTAAACAGAGGTGAGATGAAACCTGCTTGAAACACTGATCTGGTTTCTTGGCATACACAAATAACAATAAAGCTGTTTATGGCATTATTGTCCTGCAGAACACCTGCCTCATTCTCTAGGCAGAATAGGCTGTCCAAAACTCTGTTTCATTCACTGCACAACATGAATCATGTTAGGCAAGAAACAGGGGCCAAACAGACATATAATTAAGTAATGAAGCACCATTGTAACAAATAGGCACTGACCGTCAAAGTTAAGGAGGAAAGCAGGACTTTATTTCTGTAAGTGCTTGAATTCGGAGCGCTTCCCCTGGGAAATATGTCCTTTTGCATGTAGCTCTTAGTGTAATTTTGGTTTTATTATGAGAAACTGCCTCAAAGAGAATGATTTACCAAACCAAACCAATGCCCAGTTGCGCACAAGTTTATATGAGGGTGCATCACCGTGGCCCCCTCTGTCTGATGAACAGCCGGGTGTTTTAGCTAATTGATCTTGTGCTGCCTGCACCACTTTAGGGGCAAGGAGTGCTGCCAGCACCTCCTGTAGCTCTGGTTAATGGGTAAGAACTTATTCACATGTGTCAACTCAGCATCTTGGCACAGGTCTTGAAGACTGGGACTTTGAACTGAAACACTTGTAGTGACCAGTAGTATCATGTAAGTACTTTTGTGGATCAGATCTCTATTCCTGTTCCTATTTCTATGACCTAGAAAACATGAGTTTTGTACACAAACAGCATCACTGAGTATCAAGGTTCATTTTTTTTTCTGAATATTTGGTATTTTTCTTAAATCTCTTGCCTGTGAAGAATGGGAACATCTTAAATTCCATCAAAACCAAAAATGTGTGAATTATTCCAAACCTAACTTTGTTTGGTTGTAAAGAAAAATTCATAGCTGGGGTGCAGCAGCAGAAGGCAATACTCCCAGCACCCGCTCTCCCTCTTCAGCCTCTTGCCTCAGTATCAAATAACACAAAGTGGTTTTAACACCTCTGCACAAATCCAGGATTTACAGGCAGGAACTCGGCCGATGACAGGAAGTACAGACTTGTGCAGACACATCGTGGCAGGACAGTGCCAGGCAGAAAGTGGGTGTTCAGAGGGAATGAATGGCACCCAGCAAGGCACCCGTCCCACACCCCTGCCCTGAGGAATTGTCCTTCTGGAAGGCCCCACAGCCCCACCAGCTGGGCAGGACCTGCAGGCACTGGGTGTGGATGGGCTGGGCATCAGACAGCTGCTCCAGGCACCACCAGGCTGTGCCCTGGGCGATGCTCCAGGCAGATGCAGCAGGTCCAGATGCGCGGGGGTGCAGGGGGGCCTGGGGTGCATTAATGCACCAGCACACGCCTTTACTGTGGGTGCTGCTGCAGAGGCTGCGAGCTGCCTTCCAGCTTCATCCCATCACCACGGACTACACTGCTACTAGAAAGCTGCTGCTTTAAGCCTGACGCTATATAAAAATCCTGACAGGCATCACCTGTACTTCGGTGCAGCTTTTATTTAGAAAAGCCGGATAATATGGAATCGCGGATTTGCTTGTGATCCTGATCTCTTGCTGCAGCAATGCTGTGACTTGAGTCTGGGGGCAGCAGTCAGAGGCTCTCTGAGAGCCTTCTGCCTGCACTGCCTGCTCCCAAAGTCTCTGCCTACCTCCTTGGCTGCGCTGGCTTCCAACCAGCAAGGACAATACATGTCACTGGTTTTTAACACAGATGGAGTATTTATAGTTTAGGGCTTTTTTATTCTCTTCCATAGCTTAATTAGCAATATAATTTCCTGTAGCTCTCCCTGTATTTGTGGGAATGGAGGAGAATGGCAATTACTGTGGAAAGCCAGGGGCAGAGGGGGAAGAGGAAGAAAAACAGAGAGACACACACACACAGAGCCATTTCTCTGCAAGTGGCATAACACGGAGATGGCTCTGAGCTGCTGCCAGCGGAGGGGGACTGTCTGCAGCGGGTTTATGAGGGAGTAATGACTCATTTCGACTTCAGGAAGGTTCCCGTATTGCATAGGAAGAAATCTCATACATATTGAAGTAAGCTAGCTTGAGTCTGCATTACCAGCACAGCCTACTTTAGCAATATTTTCGCATTTGAAGAAAAAATATCTAAACAATACTATAAAGGAAACCTGAACAGCTGTAAATACCCTAAAATAATCATGTTACCACGAGTGTTCATAGGCCATATTGTCTAAGGAGCTGTACAAACATAAAAAACCAGATTTGTGCGCTGAATTTAGCCTATGGCAAAGTACAATAAGGGAGGTGAAGGAGAAAATGAGAAGCAGTGATACAGGGAAGGAGGTCCAGAGCAAAGAGTTCATGAGGGCAGTGCTCCTGTGGGGAAAATAGCCTAAGCATCTCCCCTTCCCCATGGCAGGTATTTCTTACAGAAAACCCTTTTCCTGTCTCCAGCCCTGTCACAGGCAACCTGACTTACGCTGGCACTTATGCTGGATATTTATATCACTCCAAAGGCTTTTCTCCTGACCCCTGTGAAGTGCATGGGCTGCAAAGAGGCCTCCATCTCAGAGCCGTGGCTCTGCTACTGTAGGGAAAGGCGCTACAACTGCAGTTTGGATTTTCCTTGGGCATGGCAGTGCTCATGGAGCTGGGCTGCCTTCCTGACTGGATTCTAGCTCAGTGTTGACTGAGTTAATTCACAAACCCTGCCTCCCCCCAAAAATGAGAAAAATCTGAAGCCTCTATCCACATCAGTATTAGAAAAACCTTTATAGCACGACATATTTATATATATATGTGAATTGCCTCCCACAACACTTCTCTCTTATGAGGTGGATAAAACTGTTTTCATCTATGAGAAGGCATGAAAAGGGAGATGGAAACAATTAAAATCAACCAAAAGTCACCATAGCAGCAGTGTTTTGACAGCACTCCTGCACCCCATGCCTTGCTGCTCAGCTTCAACCTCTGCACAGACACCTTCTCCCACAGCATCTTTGGCCCCTGGTACAGCAGCTGCCAGCTGAGTTAGAATTCATATTTTAAGCAGTGCTTGCTCAAGCAATTATGTATTTTACATGACTGTTTTGGAATTATGTGCACAACGAAGGCACAGCTCCCTTCACTGCTGCCCTTCACATTCTCCCAAGTGTCATTTAGAGCTGCAGGGAAAACATTTAGAGAACAGCTTAGGAAAGGTGAGCCATCTGCATGTTTATGAAAGGGAGACAGAGACCCAGTAAAGCCATGCTTGTCCCCAGTGTTTTGTTTGCAAAACATTTTCAGGATGAAAATGAAAAGGCAGTTGCAGCGCAGGTGTGAGCGCCCTGCAGCAAATCCTCAAGCTGGGCTCAGGCGAGAACACTGAGTTACGGCTACAATTTTCTTCCAGCTTCCTGCTCATGCAACCCACGTGCTTTGTGCCTAAATCTCTGTGTGATGCCTGGTTTGCTGCTGATATCCCAGGTCACAGCTGTGTAAGGCAGCCTTCATTTCAGAAGTGAGTGTCTGTATAGATATATACACACACACACTTATACAGAATAGTAGGTCCTAGGAGCACTTTAGCAAACCCAAGCCTGCCCCCACACCACTTCGCAAGGTCCAGAGACAAACTGCAAGGCTGAATGATTTACTCACCCTGCCCCAAATGCCTTCTGCAGCTGGGCAAGCAAAGGCTTTTGGCTTTGCACGGTGTGTGTAAACTCCCTCTCCTCACCCTCCATCCCCCCACCCCAACCACAGAAATACCTCAGCAGGCAACACACTAGAGCTAGAGGCAGTTTACTGAGGCACAGACAGGGACAGATGCACCTTGGGCATTTGGGTGCACATGAGGTATGGAGATGGCACTTGGGCATCTTTAAGCAGCAGCACTCAGGCAGCAGGTGCCTTTGAGGGGGCAGCTGGGCCATGGACAGCCCACACGCCTGGAGGAGGGCAGGAGGTGCTGGGGGTGAGGGTGCCGGGGGTGGGAGGTAGGCGGCATTTTCGCCTTCCTTCAAGGCACTCTTTATATAGCTGGTTACATAAGGCTGTGCAATTTGGCTCCTGTTGGGAGAGAAACGCGGGCGTGGGAGTACTGGTACACCAAACCCGACTGTAAAAGTCATCTGTGGGGTTTGGGTTTTTTTCCCTGTCATTCTCCACTAATCTCTAGAACAGCCACTGCTAAATACTTAATAAAAAAGAGAATACCTTAGCAGTAAGTCTTGGTGTGCCTCCGAAACCTGAGCTGGCAGCTGGAGGATGATCCCCACGCAATTTTCCAGACGTGCCCATGACAAGGGCTCATAGCGGCAGCACCACAGCGCTCACCCCCATTCCTGCAGTGGGGGTACCAGGGGTGGAAGAGGGTGACAATGAGCTCAGGGGGGCCATCCGCTCCCTCCCCTGAGGAGCTGCAGTAACCAGGGGTGAGAGAAGCAAGGGGCTGTTCCCCTCCCTCCTTTTTCCCCGGTGCTGACAGTTCCTTGGCCACAGAGAAGGGTGAGCATGGGTTTTTGGACTTGGAACAGCAGTGGGAAAAGCACCACTTCCCCCAGACTTGACAATGATATGTATTTACATGGTGTGTTTCGTGCCCAAGATGAAGCCCAGCTCTGCTGGGTCACTGCGCATCACCCACTGCCATCTCCTTCGGGGAATGCATTTTCCATAATGAAAATCAATTGTGTTGAAAATAGTTAGGGAGCCGTGCAGTGTAACATCACGTACAGATGAACTTGTAATCGCGGCCAGCACCGTGCTCCGAGCCAATTACTCATTACACGGGTCACTTGCAGCTCTCATTACACACGAGGGGCTACACAGAACGGGGCAAGGCCATGGAGCGGCTGGGTGCTCACAGGGATTGCCCAGCACACACAGAGGGCTCCAAGGGGCTACAACAGCAAGGCCGAAGTGGTGGCGAGGCTCAGGCAGAGATGTACAGGGCTTTCACCAAATCACCCCTCAGGTGGGTCCTGCTTGGTTGTTTGACATCAGTCTCATCTGTTGATCAGCTTTGCAGTGGGTAATGCTGTTTCTTGTTTCTGATGTCTAGAGCCCCCCAGTTTCTCACACCCAGCAGGTACCTCACCTTTCATTGCATTAAGGGGGCTTATGAGAAAGACAGAGACATTTTACCAAGGCCCCTAGGGAAAGGAGGAAGAGCAGCAATCTTAAGCTAAAGGAGGATAGGTTTAAGTCAGATATTAGGAAGAAATTCTTTACTATGAGGGTGGTGAGGCACTGGAACAGGTTGCCGAGAGAAGCTGCAGATTCCCCATTCCTGGCAGTGTTCAGTGTCAGGTTGAAGGAAGCTCTGAGCAACCTGGTCTTGTGGAAGGGGTGTTGGATTAGATAATGTTTGAAGGTCCGTTCCAACCCAAGCCATCCTATGATGCTACCCTACACAGGTACCCAACCAGCACAAGTTATCCAGGCACAAGCTCCCAGGTGGCATCTAATCCTTACCTGGGCTGGAGGGTCCACACAACAGATGGAAGACCTGTCCATGCACAGGGTGCTCGCTTGACTCAAATATCACCAGCAGAGACACTTTCATATGATGTTAGGGCTGTCTGTTCTCACAGGTGCTGGCTTCCTTAGTACTAATGCATTCTGCATCATGCCAAACTGAAAAAAAAAAGGTGTCTCAGACCTCAGACACGGCTCCCTGTGAGCTGGCAGCAGGCAAATGGGCTGGCAGGCACTGTGGTCAAGTGTGCTGGTGAGCAGGACAAGCAGAGGGGTCAGGGGGGAGGTGGATACAGCATGTGCAGCCGTGGGGTGGGACAGCAGCAGGCTCCCTGGATGGCAGTGAGCCATACCTTACCCTGGTATTTCCCTGATAACAACTACCCTACCTTGAAGTACGAGGCATGTTCCAAATACAACTTTTTGTTTTTTTAAATCAAGTAAGGCACCAGGAAAACAGATCACCCAGGCCACAGCCAAAAATCATTTTCGGGCATCATTTTCACGGATTCAGTGACAAAAGACAAGAGTGCTGCAGGAAGCTACAGCCCAGAAGTTTCCAAGTCTTAGGCAAAGGTAAGTGAAGAGCACTGAAACCAGGGTGCAGCAAGGAGGTTAACTCGTTATTCATAGGAAAGATCCTGAGAAGGTAAGAAATAGAAGCTCTGGGCTCTGTCATGGCTGGGAAAGAGAGTTTATAGGGGATGCCTTTGCAGCTCTAGGAGAGGAAACAAGCCCAGTCTCGCTGTAAGATGTACACAACACCAACAGACCAAAACTCTCTATTAGTAGCAAACAACAAGAATGACAAGAAGCATGAAGCTGTAGTATATAATTGCCCTGAATATATCTGAGCACCGCTTCTTGCAGAGACAGCTGCTGTCTTGTTGCCTGCAGAGGGACGAGCTGCTACCAGCTTTGCTTTCCGCACCTCTGAGCAATGGACAGAACTTGCAAATGTGTCTGCAAGGACACAATGCAAAGGGCATTGGCTTTCTCCCTCAGAGGATGTCAGGGAGCACAGAGGGCTGACTGCTCCAGGTGCTGGTAAATATGAACAGTGCAAGAAAGAAAAAGTTAACGTACCACAGCAACGGCAGTGCAGGGGAGGGGGAGCTGGTCTGTTCCAAGCCTCTGATATTCCCACGGTGAAAGAGGAGAGCTGGAACAGTTCCTGTTGCTGGGGAACATCGCTCAGGTCTCTCTCCCTGTCAGCCACTGCTGGGACATGTAAAATGTGTTCCACTAGCAAGGTAAAAATTGTTCTCTACAAAGACCACGTTAACTTCCTGGTAACAATCTCCCGCCTGCCTTTTCTGGCACCTGCATCAGACGGTACAGGTAGGCTCGCAGGACAGCTTCACAAGTGCACAGGTCCCAGGCACTTCTTTCCACAGCTGAAGTAAAAAAGAGATACTGAACTGTGTGCAGGGTCACTGTACACTGCTCTGAGCCATCCTGTAGTGCCTGCCACAACAGGAGAATGGATGTGGGGTCCAAAGAAGTAGGAGAGGCTACCCAGATCCTCATCAGCCGACATTTCTAGTATTTGGGTTGCAGGAGTTAGACATGCATTCCCAAGAACCACATGTGGAAACAGCAGCCATTTCATTCCCAGCATCACAAAGGGGCAAGAACACTGTCCCCTTTAACCAAGGTTTAATTTGCAATTTTGCCTGAGTGTGACAATGCACCATAACATACATACAATACACTGAATAAAAGAAAGAGGCCTGTTACAGCTTTTTTAGTAGTTTCTACGACTGATGTCTGCTAAATCAGAATTATATTCAAAATTAATTTGCACTTTTGAGGAATTCACCTCTGGTTCACTTTGACACAGAGGAATTACCAGAAAGAGTTTGAAAAACTATGTCGGAGCTGCCCGCTCTGTCTCTTCCAGCTTCTGGAAAGACAAAAGTGGTCTCTTTCCTCATATGTCTTTTCCTCAATATCTTTGCCTTCCTTTTTCTTGCTATTTGTCCCCCTCTTCTTACTCCCCTAGCCATGGGATCACTGACAGTGAAAGAAAATAATTAGATGGGTGAGTGTCTTGCCTTCTTTGTGGTATCTTAACAGACATCACGAAATAGTGAAAAGAAAAAAATCAAAGCGTCAAATTGATTCAGCCATCATTCCCTCCGGTGCAGAGGGAAGGACACGGGGCCGCGCAGGGTCGCGGGGCGGCCCAGCAGCGCAGACGCACCGCTCGGTTTCGCGGGAACAGCTGGATGCTGCGGTGAGGGTGGGGATTAAAGCGGCCTCACTGGGAGCACAATGCCAAGGCAAGGCCGAAGCAGAGGCGGACAGGCAGGTGCGGGTCCCACGGCGCTGGCTGCCCGCCGGCCCCGCTCCCACACGCCGAGCCCCGCCGGGCTCCGGCGCCCCCTGCCGGGCGCGGCCGCCCCGCCGCGGCCCCGTGCGGACCGGTTCCGCGGCACAGGGCCCGCAGGAGGGGCTCCAGGCGGGGAGAGCAGCGCTCGGGTACCGCGAATTCGCACCAGCAGCTCGCCGAGCCGCCGCAGCAGCAGCCCCCGAGAAGGACACGGTGTTCTGCCGCGGGAGCTGGGAGAGAAACCCAAACCACTTTCTGCTGAACAGAGGAAAATCCACATAAACTGATCCAACCACGGAGATCTAAAAAGCGCCAGTACCCAACTCTCGTCTTTCTACACAAGACTTAGGGTCATAGGAAGTCCGGTACAATAGAGGACGATCTTAGGCAATACAAGGAAGCCGGGGAAGAGGTATTCCACTCACACAGACCAGACGGGTGACATAGAAGCACAGACCCTGCTCCGAGGTCGTAGATAGGCTCACAGGGATTCAGAGTCTTGGAGTAAGCAACCCGGATTTCTCTCAGGCCAAATGACCCTGAGAAATAGCCTCCAACCACTAACCAGGGCTCCCGTCCCCCAGTTTTTACCAGTTGCAGGGCTTTAGCTGACACCAACACCACGAAACAGTGGACTACAGCACCAGTCTTATCCTTTGCCACCCCTAAATCAGTCTGCAAGTGCTGCTCATCCGTTTTTGATATTGTCAGCTGAAAGCTCAGCTGCTTCTTATAAATAGAGCAGTTACAGAACTTTTAATCTTTTCACTGAGACTCACTTGCTCACATAAAAAAAAAAACAAACAAACAGTTTTTCCTTAAGAATACTTGTTCTATTTGCATTCTCCTCTCTCGTTCTTAAATTCAGGCCTGAAGCAGCTTAGGGGTCAAGTGTCTCAGACAAGCAGAAGAAAAGGTGCAGAGGCTGTGTTTAGGTTTTATACAAAGGAAACATCCAATCTTTAAAGACACAGAGCTGTCCAATCACCATCATTTATGTTAGAAGTGACTTCTTCAAACTCTAAGGGGCAAGATAATGTTGTCTGTCTGAGTGTGAAATATTTGAGAGAATGAACAGAGAGCAGCTGAGTATTTTTAAACTAGTATCACTATATCAAAAAGTGCTTCATGTAAGCACAGTCATCATGAGGACTTCACCTAATGCTGCACTTGGCTATCAGATCAAGGATAGCAGAAAATTAGAAATGACTGATTAAACCACACTAGGTAAGGTATTTCCCTGCAAAGTATGACAAATTACTGAGCACAAAGACAGTACAAGAGTGTTCTGGGCTTTAAAAAACATTCAAGAGAAGGGAAATCACTGATAAGAGAAAATGCTTCAACAAAGACAAAACATTTTAACTGCAGAAGAGGGCATGTGGCACTTATTTATGTAAAAGCATGAAAACAGGGATGATGCTGGCAGTAAAATAGGAATAGCTGAGGTATATATTGTCTATAGACAATTTTTAAACAAGAGAATCCTTCATTAAAGGATGATTTGACTAAACTTACAACAGTCCTTACAGGGAATTTATGAGAATGACATCTTAAGAGAATGTAATTGTGCAATAAATGACAACAAGTGAAAAAAGGTTTTTTTATTTCTCAGTGTTTCTCCACTGTCAATACTGTCCTTTTGCTGCAACATGTTGCAAAAAAACTCTCTGCCTTTTCCATTTTAAACAGCTACAATATTTACAGGCTGTTTCCAATAACACACGCAGACACATACACGCTCACAGACACGCAGGTACATATATCCCTATCCCTGGCAAGGTAACCATTTGCTGGTAGAGGCAATATATATTTTCATTGTCCATTAAAAACCAAAGCCATCCTCTCGTTTATGCTCTACTCCCCTCTCCATTTCCTAACCAGCAGCTATTGTCAAGCTTTCAGGGGCATCTGTGTAAGGAGTTACATATCCAGCTATTTGATTGCCATCTTTCAAAGTTGTGGCCTAAGTGTACTGGGATTATCTAGTCAAACTGTACATACCAGAGGTCATAAAAATTGCTCATATTCAAATGTTCATGACCAAGTGATGTAGGTATACTCCCAAAATCTTTTGGGGCAGCCATCTTAATCACCTTTTTAGAAATATGCATATCATGCTGGGGTGAAACAAGTCACATGCTTTACCTTCCACCAAGGTGTTATGTACCCACTTTTTTACTAAGGCACCAGGAATTACCAGTATAATCTCTGAAAGAGTCCTGTGCCACTGAATGTACTGCATTAGATTATCAAATAGCAAGCCAGACAAGAAAAGAATAGATGCCTATATAATAGGTAGAAAATTCCTTAATAAAATTAAGTACATAAAACCTGTGGTGGTACAACCCCAAATCCAGTAAAAGTTGAATAATATCATTAATGGTAAGAAATGCAATTTATCCAGCTCCATTTTGTGAACAGAGTTCTGTAATTGAAAAAGATCTTTAAAGCAGAGTCTTTGTTATCTACACTCTTAGGTTGCATGGTGATGTGTGAATTATCAGAGAAAGCTGAATCAATCATAAGGCATCTCTCCCCGCCCTTGCCCAAATCCAGACAAAGCTTTATGGCCTCTTGCCAAAGGCATGGACCTGTGCCACAAGTCTTCATCTGTCATCTCACCAGTCATCCAGGCTTCTCAAAGAGTTCTTGAGTTCCCAAAGGAATAGTGAACATAGGGTGAGGAATGACTGGTGGTAACAGGACTCTTGACCAGAAAACTGGTATCACCACTCAGAAACATACCAGATGTCCCAGGCAAAGTGGCTGTAGGAACATTCAGCCTACATGGAACTACCTCAAGACAAACTCTGAAACCATTTCACATATGCTGGACCATGAGAGAGATGCCCAGAATCCAGCATTAGTATCCTACACTGCAAGTAGCACAGAAGTCTAGGTTTCATCAGTGGTGTCACATACACAGTTCTAGGTTTTTGTTTGTTTTAATCAGAACATTTTAAAAGATTTCACAGAGAAGTGAAATGGGAACAGGTTTTAAAACATCATGTAATAGCCATTTTTACTCATGAACATTATCTGATTAATGGGGTTTTCAAGCCCTTTTCTGCAACTGAGTATTTTAGGGAGAAGTACTTACATCTGTACACATTGATACCACCTCCAAAGAAATCTGAGAGAAAGAAAATAGATTGGGATCTACCTGGAAGCTACAATAGTAGAGTTAACTGGAATGTTCTTATGGCAAGAGAATATCACAATGTAAGTGGACAGTGTAAAAGCAATCATCTGTAAGGGTTTTCATGAAAGTCTAGAAAGATCTAAAAAATTCTGTTCTATGGTAAGGTTCAATTTGGACTGACAGGACTAATTTAAAAATACTCATCTTTTCCATCCTTACAACAGGAGAAAAATATTACACATCAAGACAAAGACCAAGAAAATAAGAGACTAAATAATCTCCATCTAGAACAGAGGTTTCCACAGACAGATCTATCCTGTGGGGAGGTGTGCCCACATGACCAAGAAGGCCAATGGCATCCTGGCCTGTAGCAGGAGCAGTGTGGCCAGCAGGACCAGGGCAGTGACTGTCCCCCTGCACTCTGCACTGGTGAGGCTGCACTCTGAGTGCTGTGTCCTGTTCTGGGCCTCCCAATTCAGGAAGGACATTGAGATGCTCAAATGCATCCAGACAAGAGCAACAAGGCTGGTGAAGGGTCTGGAGCACAAATCCTGTGAGGAAGCTGAGGGAGCTGGGGTTGTTCAGCCTGGAGAAGAGGAGGCTTGGGGAGACCTTATCACTCTCCACAACTCCCTGAAAGGAGGGTGTAGCCAGGTGGGAGTCAGTCTCTTTTACCAGGTAACCAGTGACAGGACAAGAGGACACAGTCCTAAGCTGCACCAGGGGACATTTAGGCTGGACATTAGGAAGAAATTCTTTACCACCTCCCTGGGCAGCCCCTTCCAATGCCCAGTCACTCCTTCTATGGAGTCACCATCCCTGGAGGTGTTTAAGGGAAGACTGGATGTGGCACTTCATACCACATGACAAGGTAGTGTTCAGTCATAGGTTGGACTCTATGATCTCAAAGGTCTTTTTCAACCTAGTTAATGCTATGTGATTTCTGAGTTAGACGAAAAACATTTTTGTCACTTGCACACTAGAAACCACAGACAAACTCTGTACAAACCAACATACAATCATATATGAATCATTATGAGTTCAGGAAAAACTTTAGAGTTAATTTTCCAAAGCCTTATGCAAGAGTGAAATTTCAACTAGGTGGCTTCTGCTGAGCAGATCTGGAATAGGTATGAACACTATGTGAATGGCTTCACAACAAATGTTAGCTGAGTATCTGAAAGGAAGTGTTAACCTGTTAGCTGTCCACATTAAAATCCATCTCCTGAAGGCAGCACACCAAAAGCCTTATGATTTATAAAAAATAGGAATATTCATCAATTCTCTTTGCCCTTAAAAAAGTCTTGCTTCCCCATCTGCTGTTTGCCAATCTAATTCCAGGCAGATACACATATGCACTAAAATTTCCACATTAACAAGCCATTAATTCCTATCACGTCTATTACCAGCAATGGACATTGTCCTTACCTAGCCCCGAAGAGAGTGCGAGATGGTTCAGTCAGGGTTAACATAGTGAAAGTCGTTTCAGTCAGCTTTAAAAAAAAAAACAAAGCAAAAAACCCTAAACTATATATTTTGGTTTTCAGCTATTTGTTTACCTCAAGGCTTCAGTCCAAGGGGAAAAAAAAACAATTCTGTGCAACTAATGTCAAATAGGGCCTTATTTTCAAACAAACTTTTCCCTTTTAAAGGAAGCAATGTTCCTAGTGAAACAGAAAACATGGAGGGTTAATTAATTAAAGGGTATTTACCTGAAGGGAAGGACATAGAATAAAACCTTAACTAAAAGGCCTTCAATTCAAAATTAACACATTTTCTTCATTCTTGATAGCAGCACTACCAGACCACTACAGAAGTTTCATCTACTGTACTACATTTTTACATATGCAGGAGATGAATTCAACTACCCTGTAATGTGATACATACAATAAATCATTTTTCTGTTCCACATAGTTTCAAGGGTGGCAGATCTGTGCATGTATATCATGATTAAATGGGACTGTGGATGAATAAACCGAATACTAATATGCAACTGTAAGATGCACAGCATTTCGAGGACGAGTTTGCATAGTCTATGATCCAAGCAAGGTCCTAGTATCATTCACTGGGAACAGTAACTAGAATTGAGTAGCTACCACACACACAGACTTACCCTTTTATGGCTAGATGGCATACAGTGACTTGAGCTGGAATACCAGTGTATCTTAGGTAGCTGTTTCTTCCTTTTTTTAATCCCATGTAATTTCACTCTTACATTAGGTACATAATGGACAATGTTTCTCTGATGTCAGAAAATTGATTATAATAACCTCTGTGGTGTATCAGAAGTCTCTTCTAGTTACAACACATATAAAGAAGTGGAGGTGACTGGGAAGAAGATGGCTGCTCCCAAAAGCTAGAACTGTATGCAAATTCCCCACAGAGTCCTATATAATTACAGGTCAGAAACAGGAAACAATCACAACAGGTACATTTCTTTCTTACGGATTAAGAAAAGTGAGTCATAGGAACTGCAAGTCAAGAACAAACCAGTTTCCCTCTCACGCTCCCATGATAGTTCTGAGTTACTTGTTTCCCTGAATACACACTTTTAAAAAAATACAATAAAACCTAGGATATGTAACACATGAATAATTCAACTTCACAGTTATAAATACTCAAATTACACTTACATAGAATATATAATCACAGAAAATAAAATTCAAGTCATAGAAAAGAATGAAGACTAAAGGGAAAGAAAAGGCAAGGTGGTAAAAGTGATACAAGTTTAGGGCTGTGCCTTCTATAAAAGATCTTTAAAAGCAGAAGTCAAGTTTTGTTAGGTTCTTTTTTTGTTTTGTTTGGGGAGTTTTGTTGTTGCTGTTTTTTCTTTTTATATTGGATAGAATCAAAAAAACCTTCAAGCATCCGTGAAGTAATCATGGACCTGCATCTCCCACTACAAAACTAAAACCACCGTGTTTGCCAGAGAAGAGCCAATGAAACAACACAGCCAGCTCTGGGTGTAAAGAAGCAAAGTAGCCATGGCTAGTGAAGGGAAGATAGATGGAAAGTCATACTGGGGCCCACTTTAAAGCTAGATGTGTTGTACAGGCTTGAGGTACCACTGCCACCACAATAAAGTCTGATGTAGTACAGGGATACTCAGGTGCTTTTCTACACATTTGTTATTTTACCATTTATTGTGAAGAGGATGCAGCAAATGCACTTGTACGAAATACAGAACATAGAACCAAACCCATGGCACAGCCCTTACCATCAACATGTATATGGAGAGGGAGGGGATTAATCCCAAAGGCAATTTAAATAATGGTATTTTATATACTTATATTTATATATATAAATAAATGTTCTCAGCAATCTCAGGGTTGTTTTTAGTGCATTGCTGTAAAAAAATTAGTGCAGTTCTCATTAATGTTTAGCTCATAAGGAATAAGAATCTATACATCTGTTCAGTCTCTTCTTGCCACACCTGAAACCCTTACACTGTTTCACCAAACTGAAGGTTTGTAGTCAATTTCATTAAAATAAAGTGGATGAATTCCACGCACTCTGTGACAAGACATGGCAATTTTTGGCAAAACAATTAGAAAAATATGAGGTGCTCTGATCTTAGAACTGAAAAGTTTGTTGATTTAAAGCATTACGCAATGCATAACAAAATTTATAAACAAAAGATATGTCTCAACAAATCTATCCTTCATGCAAGTGTTTCTTCAGCAGCTAACAACTTAAAAAAATTTCTTACACTTGTTTATTTGGGGAAAGGGACTTAGACAAATCTGTGTTTCAAGTCCTTTCCTACAACCGGACCAAAGTTTCATGTCCTGGGAGCTGCTTCTTCTGGACCCTTCTCTCTTCTGAACCATCGGAGAAGGGGAAGTTTTAGTCTCAAAGAGATTTACACTTCAGCCCCAAGTTCAAGGACTCCAGTTTCAACAACAGCAACATATTTATCTTCAATTTGAACCAGCAGGATGGTTTTATCTATATGTGACCGACTACTTGGATCTCTGCTGCAAGGCACCCAGCGGTGAATCACCTGGGGGGGGAAAAAAAAAAACAAAGTATAATAAAATATAAGCTCCACAAGGAGAGCTGTCATATCAAAGTTGTGGCTGATAACTCAAGACCCTTACAGGGCCAAAGGAGCAAAAATATAGGTGTTATACTGACTTAGTTGCTCACTGCTCATTCAATGACAGCATACCCACAGATCAGCAAAGCTTCAATGTGCAGCTTAAGATCTGCAGCTTAAAATCACATTTAAGTCTTCTACAATCTAAATGGTTGTAAAAGACCTCTAAGATCATCGAGTCCAACTGTGAAAACAGCCTCCTCACCCGACAGCAGCCAGTCTGATGGAGATTTGAGTAGGAACAAACAACATGACCCAAATCAGAACCAAACAGTTCACCCAAAGTGAGTAGCAACTGAAAAAGGTGCACACATACAGGTTTGGGATTTGATGCTCAAATTGTAATAGTCTTAAAATACCTCAGTGCTGTGCAGCACAGAACTGCAGTTTACCAAGAGTCAGGTATAAACTACTGTCTCTTGCAAGTTAAAGCTCTTGCCCTGATTTTGTTACCTATGCACTTTGAATTGAAGGTTGATCTTCTAAATTAAGTTATTCAAAGATAATTTGAAATTAAAAATTTTACAAAGAAGAAGGGGTTCAGTTCTGTAGTGCTACAAACAGAAACAGTACCATACTCCCTTGGTTCTACAGAATTCAGGTACTTTGATCTGCTACTTCCAAGGATCCTGCCTGATACTGATTGCCAGAAGGTCCCTCTTCCATACAGGCCCTCATATGACTTTGCATGTCTCTGCTCAGCTGCCTCCATAAAAACACACCCTTAACTTCTAGGTGTCCCAAAGGAACTATAAGGATGCTCTGTTAACATAAGTGTAAGTATCTTCAGCTTCATAGAAACAGAATTATCCCAAATTTTCCAATTGTGAGAAAAGAGCCCTTAATTCAAGACAAGTCAGTCAAAAAGCAAGTAAAACTAATTTTTACAAATTCTACAACAGTAAAGTTTTCAAGAGTCCTAAAGATATAAAGGGAAAAAAATGACAGAAAACCACAAGTGATCTGTATCTTCCAAGATCATATCCAAGAGACTCACTTAATCATCATTATACACAGCCGACAATTTCTCTAACACTGGGTGAAGGACATTTAGCTTTGTCCATTGCATGAGATCTATGCTGCATAGATACAGGGAGAGCATTTTAACCAGCTAAGCATGGTTTCTTTACCTCCTCTTTGATGCAACAGTGGGATATTTAAGCATCTGTTCAAGTCTGACTTCAAAGTGTGTCCATATAAACTTTTTACACTGCTGTATGGAATTAGGCCAGGAATATCCTGCCCCTTGACACAATAAGAAGTTTTCTAATGAATTCCTAACTACTACATCCTTGTAGTACATCTGCCAACTTAAAATTGGTGCCTTTGGGATAGCTCAGGGCATCAATATCATGGCTCCTTAAAAACTGTGTATATGCAAAAAGTTGTACACAGATTAAAACTCATCACTGCCATATTCCCATACTCAGTTTTACCATCTCATCTATCATGACTGGCATTTATCTGCTCCCTATAAATGACAGATAACATGGAAAATGATCTCACTAGGTAGTCAAGAGGTAGTAAGAATATCTTGGAGGAAAAGGGTTCTTCTACACCCCAGTATCATGTATCACAAAGAATGCTGGGCACACCCTCTCAAAATCTAGAAAAAGTAGCTACATTATAAAGAGGACTGCTAAATGTAATTTCCTTGAAGAAACCTTATAATGTCTTTCTGCCTTATATACACATTGCACTGCATACTTAGCAAGATAAAAAGCTAAGTTAGGAAAAACGCTTTTTTCTACATAGCAGCAAAATTTTGAACTACTGAGTGCTGAACCTCATACTGAGAGCAGACAAGGTAAACTGCTTAATGAGCAGCAACTCAGCAGGTAAGAATCATTTCTGCCTATTTGCAGAAAAGACCACAGCCACAGGATCAGAAAGGGAAGACTGTCCTAGGAGCTTTACTGATACTAGTATGTTTAACCACAGGCAGCTAAAGCAGGCAGTGGAAACTATGTCATGAAGTTAAATCCTTCCCTTCTAAGCATAGACAGGATAATCTAGTGCTTTCCCCCTTTCTTGTTAGGTTAAAAGATGCTCTTCTAAAAAAACCTGCCCATATGCTGTACCAAAAATAGATGAGAACCATTCAGAACAGCAGCTTACTCTGACCTTTAAATCTTCTGGTTTTAATCTTTCTATAGCATCAATCACTGTACATGCCAGCATGCTGCAATTCACAAAACACACTCACAAGCTCCTGAAAAAAACTGTCCAGGGATACCAGGCAAGAGGACATGTTTCAGTATAACCCTTTAGATTCACCATCTTTACAATATTCTTGATCTGCAACAGTATGTCTATACCCAACATAACTGTGAAAACTGAACCTTTACAACAGCATTCTACTCACAGTGATGCCTACAAGGTAACCCTACTGTCCTAAGAGTGGACTGTCAACTCTGATGTATTCCTTCTACAAATAACTGTGTTTCCAGGGCCCTTTCTTCATGTAGATAAAACAGCAAGGTAGATACAGCATACACTGTATTACTGGCATACCTCCATTTCTTACCTGAAGTTTGCACATATATCCACAGTGATGTGGACTTTCAAATGGCAAAATCTATCCCTAAAAGCAAATTTATAAATAATGCCTCCAACTGAGGTAAGCAGTCAAAGAAGTTTCTTCAAAACTGATCTATTCCAAACAAAAATATAGTTGTATTGATGAACGAACACAGACAGCGTCAGTGACTCTTCCCTCTATCACTGGAAGAATACTGGAGCAGCTTTATAGACATGAAGATCTTACAAAAAAAAGTACAACTCAGTAATATTAAAAATGTTCCGAGACCACACTGGGTTTTTTGCTCATAAAAGGAGCTTAAATTGGGAGATAACTCTTCTAGCCAATGCAGTGAATTCTTGTAAAAGGTAGATGTAACATCCTTAGGGACAAGAGAGACAGAATTTCAAGTCATGGGCTTTCACAAGTTTTCGTTAGAACAGATTTCCTTCTTAAAGAAAAGCAAACACCTATTATGTATCTATTATATAATAGACATCTAAAGACAATCTTATTTGGCTCTATTTTGATCAGAATAATTTAAAACTAAGTACTGTTAATCTTTCAATTACGGACTTGTTAGTAAATTGGTCTTCCTTATTTGTTCGACATTGACAGTTTAACGAAAGGAAAATGAAGGCTGCATGAATGAGAGCAATGCCTGAGTGATCATGACAAGAGCTGAAAGAAGTCAAGGAAGGAGTGGTGGCTGACAACATTTGAAACATCATCCTGCATCTTTTGTCTAGTTGCAGAAATATCCCTCTGCCTCAAATTAGGGTTCTAAACCTGCTTTTGCAGCAACAGTGACTTTGAAGACAGCTGCTGATCTAACTTAACTACTACATTGATATTTTCATTGACATATAGCCAGACTGCCACAGAATCAAGACATTGCCTTTAAGGTTAGCTTGTCAACTTCTAAGCAAAACTTACATGGCCTTCCATGCCTTCCTGAGGACTCCAGTCTTTCCAGCTGTTTCTTCCAGCTTTTAGCCGTATCACCTCATCTGGCCACTGCAGCTCTTTCCTTTTTGACACGTTGATCCCTTCCAGTACTTGACTGGGATCCATTAACTATAAGTAGGAATCGAGTTTTGACTGTTAGTTCAGCCAAAATTTAAAAGAAACAGATAAACTGTAACCTTTTGCATAATTCCAGATAATTGACTTGAACCCACTGAAACTGATTTCTGACCAATTTCAAGGTTGGAAACTTGAGCTCCAGGCTCTCCAAGCTCAAACAGCACTAAATTTGGAAATGATGCTGTGGTTTCAGACACAGCTGACAATATGCCAGTTCCCTGAAGCAACAGCTCTGGTTCCCTTCCCCACTTCTTTCAGTTATACTAGCTCATGGCAGTGTTGGGGAGTTGGCACAACAAAAGCATTGGCAGCACACAGTCTAGTAGCAGGGAAAAGTTAAGTGATGATGAGCTGTTAAAATCTGCTCGTTACTTCTTACAGAGTACCTTAAGAAACATGGTCTTGGGGCATTCATTATTAGGCAGAAGTATTTATCTACCAGCACAGTTAGTTGAGACCCACCCTGTGTTTTGAAGTAAACTGGCCTTTCCACAGGGCAAGCACGAGAAAACTCCTGAAAAATTCTTCCTATTTAAGGACAGAGATATCCTTGGATAGGTCTGCTATCCAAGGGCACATATCCACTTTATCCTCCTCACACAGAGGATTAGTAAGCAGCTTCATAAAATGGTCCTTGCCTGCAAACAAAAGCTACTAAGCACAGACCTGAAAAATTAATTTAACTTTGCCCACTATGATGCAATTTACTAAGGATTACTCTAAACTGAGGTGGTATCAGCAATGAAATCATGTTTTTTATGATCTAACCTCTTAAACACACTTCTTGAGGTTTCCCACTAGTATAATGCCAAAGACACGTATGTGGGCCTAATAAAAGCTAAGAAAGCAAGAATACACATTCCTGGATTTTCACAAAACAAGTAAGGCTGTCACGATTAACTTAGTCAATAGTGTAATGTTTGCTGCTCAGTAAATCCTGAAGTGGATATAACCAAAGAATAAATACATATGAAAGTGAAAGCAAGTATTTTTACACTTACTTTTGTGGAAAATCTACTCGGCTTCAAAGAAAAGTTTTCTACCCTGCAAATGAAGCTGTTTAGCCTTACCTGCTGTAATGTATAAAAGGTAAACTAAGTATGAAGTGGAACTGAGTTCCACTGACATTCTCAGAGCTGCACTATAGCAAAACAAAAATAATGTAAACAAGGAGCATGCGGGAAGGCTGCTTGTCCAGAAAACCTTTTCTTTACATTAATTCTCCAAATATAACTGCACAGAAACTGTATACCAGATATTCTAGAATGTGCATTTGTAAGTAGTAATTTCAACAACATACAAAGGAACAACTAATGAAAGCACGTGGAAACAGAGGTTAACATGTTCCTCTAGACTATTCACCTGGATTCTGTAAATAACGTCATCCTTTTTGGCTTGCATTTGATTTGCAGGGCTTGCACTGCCACCTGACTGAGTTTCAGCTGCATTACTCCCTCCTTCTGTCCCTAGAAAGCCCACAAGGGCATGCTGTTTACAGGCTGGGATGCTTTGGCTGGAGCTGCTAGAAGAGGGCAGTCCATGCTGCACGCTGACCCCAGTCTGGCCAGTAGGTTCCATTTGGTTCACCATAGATAGGCGGGACTGGATGGATGATGGGAGGTTACGAAGGGATATCTGACTGGTGGAAGAGCGCCGGCAAGGCACAAAGCCTGTTGTGGATGTGCGAAGAGATGAATGACGGCTGCCGTAGCAATAGGATGAATGGCTAGCTACTGAGGCACGGGCAGGGGAATGTCTGACAAGGCTGGACTGCACAGAGTGAGAGCTGTGACTGGTGCCTAAAAGTAAAAGATATAGAATCAGGAAAGTTTGATAAAGCCTCCCACACACAATAGATTGCTGACACACGTTTTAGCGCACATATATACAGAACTGATTGGTCTAACCATCATCTGAAACAGATGTACTGCAGACGATCTCTGCTGCATCTCACATAGCATAACATTTCAATACATTCCATTCATCTTGTCTCAGAATTTCATATTCTGTTCAATTCACAATCCCTATCAGACAAGTATCTTGATAAATGCTTCAGTCTTGCACTTTCTGCATTAACAATTTCTTACTTAATAGTAACACTTCAGTTTGCCATACTTAAGGCAATAAGGGAGGTATAGATGCCCACGTTTCAAAATACTGACTATTCTTTCTTAAAATGCTTGACTACACATTCAAAGTCTGGGTCAGAAAATTTGTTAGAATAAAAGCTATTTTAAAACAAGTTCAAATTTAATACACTTAAAGTTAAAAACAGAAATTGCAGTTCATCAGCATTGGTGTAATTGCTTTTCCTATACTAAATATTTGCAGCTACCTCTCCTCAGCTGATAGCTCTAATTATGTTTATTCAACTACATACATGTATATTTTCTTTGTGAGTAAAGGCAGTGTTGGAAAGACTTTTTCTCAGCTTTAATGTTTGTCACCTCCTTAACTACAGATCACCATGGACCCTTGGCTAGATTCAGCTAGAATACTGTGCAAATACAAGAACTTGTTTCACCGTATAAATAAGAAATATAAACATCCCCAAAAAATGATGCATTCAGCATTTGCAGACAATACAACAGAAGTGAAAACATCCAGACTGTAGAAACCCGTTATAAAAAGTTATTTAATCTATTTTGTCAGCACAACTATACTCCTATTTATCAGATCTGTTTGGGAACCTTGTACTGCATAAAACAACACTGTAGTTTGAGATGAATCCAGCAGCTCTTAACACAACATAAAATCACGTCACTTTTGTTTGCTTTTTCTTTTAACTTAGGCCAAAGAGCTGAAAGGCCTGTTCTGGCTATAGGATTGAACTTGTACGAAGTTGTTTCCTTGTTTTAGCTTTACCCAGAGTGGAGGGATGAGTTGGTGGATGAGCTGCAGGAAAAGTGGTGGGATGAGCTGCAACAGGAGGGTGCTGTACTGCTCCAGGTCCCTGCCCTGTAGTTGCATTCCCTCCTCCTTGTGACATGCTGCTCTGTGACTCATTGATAGTTGCATTGTTACTTGTGCAAGAAGCTCCACCTCCAGCATCTGAATCTTCAATATTTCCACCACTATTGCAGCCAGCTCCACAGCCTTTCCTTA
Source organism: Cnemophilus loriae (assembly GCA_013397755.1). NCBI lineage: Eukaryota > Metazoa > Chordata > Aves > Passeriformes > Corvidae > Cnemophilus > Cnemophilus loriae. The sequence continues at coordinate 1,672,586 of VZTF01007561.1, read as the reverse complement.
GTCTGGAAACATAATGCAAGTGATACATTAAGGCACACCTCCTAATCATTAGGATTCTAAGAAATGCTTCATGACAAGCAAAAGGCTTTACTCAGCACAATCCACAGCACTTCCTAAAATCAGTTAAAACATGACTTTATTTTCTCAGAATATGCTTTGCAAATATAAATGCTGCTTCCTAAGAGATTACGATTTTCTTCATGATAGCTATTCAATAACAGTTATTTATGACAAGTCAAATGCTCATAAAATAGCTTCTTAAAAACTATGCCACCTCTGAAGTACAGTAAGTGATAGAACTCTAACTTTGAAATGCTCATAGAACATCCTGGTTATTTTGGAACAGTTTAGTAAAACTTATGCTAATTAACACACCAGTTATGTATAACTGTTACACCGCAAAATCTTTGTCTACACAGACTAGCAAGGAAAGAATGTTCGCTGGATTTTTAATGTATTTGGTTTCTGTTAACCTCCAGTAATGCACTCACAATTGTTTGAAGCACATACTGAACATTCAGACAGTAGGTTAGCCACCATTTTCCAGTGTACATAACCACACACTTTTTCCACCACATTGTTTACACTAATAAACTTCAAATGGACAAATAAAGCACACCACATTTCCTCCTCCCTTCAATTCCTACTTTTTATTTTTCTTTTCTGTGACACTCAAATACACTGAACACTCCTTTCCATTTTTTTTTTTTTTGTCTCAGGATCCAGAATGCTGAAGCATAAACACCTTGGATTCAAATACTGTTGTCATGTCACCTATTATTCTATCAAGTTGGACAAGCTGGTGGCAATAGGAGTCGAACACCACAGACTGCAGTAGATGTGGCATTTTTGGTACTCTGGGCGAAGCAGCATGTTCTGCTCTAATGTGCCATAGATGTCTAAGATAAATATGACAACCAGAACAGCTACAGGACTGTTCAGACCATGGCACCAGCTCCTGGAACTAGTAAGAACTGGGGTTTGCATTTCTGAATGCCATACAGCTGCCACTGTTGCTTTTGGAGCCACAGTCATAGAGAGCCAGAAGTGCAGTAAAAGGCCTATAAAACACAGCACAGCAAGAGTTCGTACTGGATTACCCAGGCGTCATGTGAAAATGATTATATTATCATTCCAGTTACTTGTTCTGGCACTAACATACACCACTATATAACATATAAGCACTAAAGCTTGCGTAGCTATGTATGAGCGTGCCCTAAAACATTAATATTGGCACTTTCACACTGAATATCTGCCAGACAAGAACCCTACCAAACAGTCCTGATTCTGTAAAGATGGTATTATAGACTGCAAAAGCAATCGTACCGAAAAACACAGTACGGAAGTTGCATTGTCTCTCATTATCAGACCTAACATTAGACCTGAAGTTGCAGTTCCTGCATCTAGACTTGGTCCTCTTTCCTCTGAGCTCTCATTTACATAGTTTGTGGTGCATTACTCAGCCTTGCAGACTAATCCTGCACCAAAGCAGTTGCCATATGTTACTGATGTGCCTAAAATAAAAGTCAAGACTTATTTTTATTTGACTGAATATTATAAATTATGCTGTTTTGGGCCTGTACAAGACTAGTTAACAGAATATGAGAGCATGAACATACTAATGAGAACACCTTTCCTCAGCTTACCTGTGCCATGTAGACACTATGAAGTTTCTGATGTTTCCTAAGCTGATGGCTCCCCCAAGAATGTCCTTTAGCTGTTCGTGACTATCTGAATAGGAAGTAGTCAAAGGTGAGACATAGATTGGGTATCCAATTGGCTGGTCACAAGAGGAGTTGATCATGTTCCTCAGAGCTTGTTTAGCATTTTGGATACTTCCTCTTTCTGGGTTACGATTACGCAGGAACACGAGCTCCTGTTGTTGTCCTGCCCACAAGCCACGCACACATTCCTTATTGACCTGCAAAAGCCAAGCAGAGAGGCTGTGTCAGAAACTGAAGCAATGAGAGCATGTGGTGACTGCTGTGTTATATCAAAGTCTTCGTGAGCATATGCAGTATTGCACTGCAGACCTGCCAGCATTCATACACAGTTCTTTAACAAGCTGAATTTAGGGACCCACAGGCTGCAACAGTGAGGATAAACAAATCTAAGACCAGGATGAAAAACAACATTTTAAGTGAGAAGGAACTGATTTTCTGATACAATACTTGCACTGTATGAAAAGAACCAGCCCTATTAATAACAAAACAGTAAAGATTTCAGTTAAGGTAGCAGTTTGGTATAGTTATTCAAATACACCACAACTTGCTGTCACATTGTGAAATGTACTCAAAGCTTACCTTAATAACCCTGAAACTGAGATAGCGCTTATTGAGCATAATGATTTTATATTCGTTGGTGCCATCATCCATCACGTGACGCAGAGCAAGAAGGGACGGAGAATTGGAAAGAACTGCACTCCGCCAAGCAGGGTCCCCTTCGTGTGCTATAACTAGATTTTCTTCATGAGTCGTTATAGCTTCATAAAGGACAGAAGGATCATCATATTCATCTGGAGAAGTGAAGTGATCCTGTTTCCAATAATACATGTTCAATAAGGTATGCTTAACATTTCAGATGTAACTACATATAAAAATAGAACATTTCACATCTCAGACTTTTGAAGTGATCAGTGCACTACACAAAGCCATCAAAAGTATCAAATACCCACTTTAGAACACTGGTAAATGTAACTTCTTTTAAAACAGATTGGTTCTGTTTGCTTGTGTTTGCTTCTCTCTTAACTTAAAACCAAAATGATTAGAATAATCTGCCTATCACTGATTCAAGTAAATTTCTAGGGGATTTTTACACTAGATTTATATCTATTTATGTTGTTGGCAGAAGTCTTTTAGTTTTAGCTTCTCTTCTTATTCACAAGCCTCCAACTGTAAAACACACAAGTAAAGCACTGATTATTCACTGCGATCATACTATATGAAAATAGCTGTGAGAAGAAAAACAGTATTTACTATTAAAAAATTCACACTAATACTTGATGACAAAATTTTTCAGCATCAGATACTATCAAGACAACTTACATTACTGCCAGTCAAATAAAAACACAAACCCTGCACGTTCAATTCAGTATTGGGTAACATTACTTTCTAGTTAAAAAAAGGATTGCGGTTAATAGCTAAGTTTCCACACTGACTGAAGCCTGGGTATGTTCATGCACTGCAAGTGAACAAAGTCATCTCTCAGATTAATACAATAATGTTCAGAACTTTTATTTTTTTCATTGCTAGCGTGATCTGTATTTTTCTCACTTTTCATTCTGACTTAAATCAAACCCATTCTGCACCAAAACCCTCTGAGAACACTTAGTTGTTGAAGTGGTACTTCTGCTGGTTTCAACAATGATTTTGTCATTATTCTGCTTTGCTATATGTACTCCTAACACACACATTCCGCTAAACTCAGAGAGTTTGTGTTACATGAACGAGTTAATTCAGTCACTGCTAGTTTTGGGGGACTCCAGACTCTGCAATGAAGGCAAAAAAGAAACTTTAATAGCAATTTTAAAACTGCAACGAGGATTTGTTTAGTTATGGTGATTTTCAAGCAATCTAGTCTTCTTGAGTACCAACACTTCTCCCCCCTCACAGAGTGCTTATCACTAAGTACATGTTTTCTTGTACTTGCTGAGTTAATACATGCACTGGACAGAATTTGAGATTGTTTATCTTCATCTGCACTTCACTACAAAGACACTCTAATTTCAGCTTATTGAAAAGCAACCTTCTCATTCTCACCTGAAACCTGTGATTACAACACTTCAAAGTAAGAAGAACAAGGAAAACAACTCCCACTGGAGGAGAGGACTGCAGCTTTGAATGCATAACCTTTTAAGCCAATTACATATGTGTGGGGAGGGAAGAAAGAGGGAAAATAATCAGAGAAGCTGTTCTTAAGGGAGATCTCAAGATAGGTATGAAACAGGGCTTGACATGTTCTCTGATCTACAGTTAATGTAATTTTCAAGTTCTGAGCATAAACAGCACTCCCTTTTCCTCTGTATCACCTTCCACAAAAGCCATAATAAATCAAAGGACAAGACATTATACTCCCTCATTTTCAGTTGTCAATTTCTATCACAGTCCTTTTATTCTCATCCTCTTTTTCCTCTCTCCCAGCTACTGATTTTTAAAAGGACAAATGCACAGAAATAAAAAAACTGGACACATCTTTCTGTGTAATCTCTCACCTGGTGTAGCTTCAGTGACATCCGTATTCCAGGAACCACTACTTTCCTCAGCAATTCCATGTCAGCAAAGATCCATTCATCTCTAATTGAAGATATACGGAAGTCACCCTTAAACAGGGCATGCAGGCCATACAAGAAGGATTCCAGGTTACTGTTGAGGGCAGAAAAAAAATGAAAACAGCCCAAATATTAACAGAAGTACAAACATATCCATCACTGAAAAGAACAGAAAATACTGAGCTGCACAGACAGGCACACAATTCTTCTCTACCAAGATAAGCCACAGGATACAACAGGGAAAAGATGTGTGTGGAAAAAAATTTGGTACATTATATGTCTACCTGCACTGAACAGGTAATGAACAAGCTATACACGCAACAGACTATCTACATGGACTAAAGTAAACAAACACCATGAGGAGCATCTAATTTCATTCTGAAGATTTTTAAAGGGAAAACTTTTCAGGGTATGTAACAATGGACCAGTTAAAGAGGGTATGCAACTTCAGTCACCCATGCTTTAGTACAAAATAAAAATCTTGTCAACTTTTCATGCTTAAAAGGCACTGTTTCCAATTACTAAGCTAACTTCAGAGTGAAAAATCAAATATGCTCTGATGAATCTTGCAACTCCATATCTGCACAACCTTCAAAGAGACAACTGGCTGGTACTTAGAAGAATTAATCAACAGTTGCCCTGAAAGTGAAGTAGAACAAGTTTTATAGTCAGCATCCAGCTGACCAATAGCTTCCACATCCAATTATGCTTCTTTTTAAGCCATCACCTTGTGATTTCCTGAACTTTACTGCCTGCCACAGAGCCAGCTAAACTGTAAAACTTATCACAGTCTCATCTAACATCCACCAAGACATCAGTTTTTCAATTAAAGAAACTTTCCTCTTCTTCCCCTTACTTCCATATAGGAATTTACTTGGTGCAGGAAATGGAGCTTTAGAACTCAATCAGTTCTTGTTTTATTTTTCCATTGGTTATAACTGGTCCTTACCCATACCAGGATTCCCATCTTGAATTAGTTCAATAAAACAACATGCTTAAGTTCAAATTCTCCCTTATTTGCTTTTCTTCAGTTACATTTAACTGGCTGTTATAATGAAGACAAGTTACATACCAAATCTGCCCAGTTTAAGGAAAGATGACATTAATTATCTACTTCTTCTATGAAAAGGTACTCATCTAAAACCTAATCTAGGAACTCAGAGGGACTTTGCGGATAGGAAGCTTACAGCAACAACATTTTATTACCTAGACATATGATGTGAAGCTGTTCCCAATGCTCTCCGCCCCAGAACACACAGTCCATAACACAGTGTCACTAGGGGTGAGTCTTTACTTGAATCCAGTGGCTTGTAATAACAAAAGAAAAAATAAGTTAGGTGAGTGGAATAAAGAAAGGGCCACTGAAAAAGAAGATTCTGCCAGAAGGAGTAAAAAGACCCAAACCTAGCAGTTCAAGTGTGTACATACCTACCACAGCAGTCACTCCTAAAAAACCAAGTCCAATTCAAAGTCTGAGCAAGATTTTTACAAGTTACTAAGAATACTTTTAAAGGCAAACACACATATGTTATTTGAAATAAGACAAATTGTAACCTAAACAGATGCATGCTACATTCCCCATGGATATGTGGATCTTGCAGGCAAACTGCTGATTAGCAAAATTATGGAGTTTAGGCAAAAATATTTTCAGTGAATACAGTGGATTATCACTGGTTAGGCGTATTTAAGCCTAATTTGCCTGAGAATTTCCCTGGACTACAGCTTTAGTCAAGGGGTTAGTTAGGGGAGACTTGCCCAGTAGTATAGTCAGGGTATATAATACCCTAGCAAATAGCATCATTCAATTCAGTGATTAAATCTGATTTTCAGTACATATACAAAATATTTAATGTTCATTTCTTGGAGGGAAATAATTTTCTTTGGCTGTTGTTTGTCATTTGACCACAGGACACTAAGTCTTACCCCTGTTAAAACAGGCTTTAACTGTTTTTTTACCTCCAAAGCAAAACTGAACCCTTAAGTCTTGGATCCTTCATTAAACATGTAAATTCTAATTATATTCCTGTCTTTTTAATCTCAAACAATTTCTGCTTATTCTCAAAGGCAACACTAATTTGACTAGACCACACAGTTACTTTGTTAACAATAAGAAGTCAAGGCATTCCTCTACAAATATACTAACACTCCTATTCAAAAGGTGGAAGGATTGTGGAAAGAAGAAAAGGCTGAATGTAGGATAATTGTTTTCACAAGCCAGCAATTCCAGTGGTCCAAAGGAATAGTATAGTGTGATCACTGAGAAAGAAGGAGTAAGTCTTACAAGCTGGCAACAGGTATCTTGGGTTTTAGGGATTTTTCTTTTGGTGCTTTTTTGTTTGAGTTGATTTGTGAACATTGATATCTAAGTACAAAACATCAATTCTGCAGACATAGCCTTTTGCATGTAGATAAATGTCTAAGATTCAACTGGTTGATTTGAGCTGGCAAATAAAATTCATTAATGAACTGGTTAAACCATACACTACTTACAGAATTTATTAAATTCACATCTCAAAAGCGGAAGATCAAAACCACTTCAATCAAAATACTTTAATTACACATACTTATTTTAAAAGTCAGCATTAAATCCATTAAATCCATTTGTAAGTCAAACCAACAGGAAAAAAGTGACACCATCCTAGAATAGCAAATGGCTTTCCTCACATACTTACCTTTTCTCTTCGAGAGCAGCAATATTCTATCCAGTTCAGATATATCATACAGAAGCTCTCTCGTGAGATCCCTGCCAGACGGTGGTCATAATCCTCATCAATATTGGGGTTAAATGTTGGGTCTACATCCACATAATTGCGGTCTGTGCACAGCCGCAGTCCTTCCTGCATTGTCTCATTAGCTAACCATTCCTCTAGCTTGGGAGATGTTGTGACATAATAGATGATTCCCTGAAACAGTAGCAGTTAAAAATATGAGTCAATATTGCAATTAAAAAGAAGTAGGTTATGAAAGATCTCAATTAGTACACTGATTATCTGAAAGGATCTGAGGCCTACAGTCCTCTTAAAAGTGGAGGAGAGGGCTTGTTTCTTTTTTAAGAACCAAAGATGGGTTTGGACAGCTTATGAAGACCAAAGCAGCTTGGCTTTCTCTAAAGAAACAAATTAACCCACTTTTCATTTACAACACAGCTATTGTATTTGGGTAATGGTTTTAAAGTTTCTATTCTAGCTTCAGCTAGGAGGTGTCCTGTCTCTTGTCTAGAGTACAGAGTCATTGTCCTGCTCATGCACCACAGTACTGAATCACCGTCAGTACAACAAACTCTGTCCTCCTTTGAAGAAGGTGTTCATATACCTGTAATTATCATCACACCCTATTATCCTCATCTGACAGACATCATGAGTTCAAGACATGAAGCAGTTCCCAGGTGCAGCCCAGCCTGCCTCCCCCCACAGGCTGCACTGAGCCAAACCATACCTTCACATAGTAAGTGGTGAGAATTTTCCGCAGATCAAAGACTTGAAGCATGGAGGCTGCACTGTTGTCAGTGATGCTGTAACCCTCCAGAACATACTTCGTTACAAGCACTTCCCAAGCCAGCCACCGCTGCCCAAAGGCAGCATTAAAGGAAAGCATGTGAGGAAGGTGGCCTGGTTCACAGCAACAAAAACCTTCATCTTCCTCTACACCTTCAGTGATGGCCTCTACTTCTCGTTGCTGACAGTAAGTTCCTTAGTAGAAAATAGAGGAAAGAAGGAAGAGTTAAATGCTCTACATGACTGCTTTAATGTGAACTTGTGCTTAAAAGACTTTAAAATTCAACCTATTTCCAATTAAATTCTTTGAACACTAAGTGAACTATACACCAACAAACACAAAAGATTTAGATAGCTTAATTTATCACTCTAGGATCCCATTTTAGTTAGGTTTCTCTAACAAGTAGCCTTGGTGCATTAAAATGGAAAGAGGGACTTAGCATCAAGTGACAGAAGCATCAAGAGGTCCTGCAGCCCATTTTCAAAGCGAATTATTAACAGGATAGAACTGAAAATTATTTCAGTTTCCAAAGCAGAAGCCTACTTTTTAGTGCAGACGGTTAAGGACATCTAAGACACTCACCTCTGAATTCAAGTCCCCTCAGCTGGAAGGTGACCAAGCCATTTCCTATCTCTATAAGGTGTACTAGTGCATTGAGGTAGTCAGAGGCTAGGATGAAGCAGTCCCCAGTACTGTAGTTTCCCCAGCGACCCAACAACAAGTCTCCACATAAGCTGTGCTGAAGGGAACGGGTTAAATGTTCATAGAAGATAGAATTCAGGTTGTTATCATCTGAACCTGCAGGAAGATTAGATTTAGGTTATCTGAAACTGCAGAAAAACTTCAAGCTTGAATGTCAATTACTTCACATTGAATCCTACGTTTTTCTTAACAGCAATGCTGTTTCAAGGTCATACTCTAAGCCCCACTTCCCCCTTTTTAAGGGGGAATTACTCCAAATGAATGCCAAGTGACATTTGTCTTTTGAACCAAGTTTTCTCTTAGTTACTCCTCCATTTTCCAAATTATTCCTTCTGTTCCACTCACACATCTCCCATTAACCTATTAAAGATAATAAAGTGCAAAAGCAAATGAGCACAGACATCTCAGTAAGGTCTGTTGTACTGGTCTCATCACCATGATATTGAGACACCCTCAAATAATACTTAGCACTTTTTTAATTACTCAATAATAAAAAGCAAAACAGTTTAATGTATACTACAATTATAAATAAAAAGGTAAAGCACACACGAATCTAAGAGTGAAATAAAAAACTTATGGGAAAGCCAAAAGAATAAAGCAAGGGAGATGATGAAAGAAAAAATAAGAGCAACAGAGAGGTTGGGCACAGCTGGACAAGATCAGAGGGCAAACTGATCATGAATCCTATAAAAATCCAGTAAAAGCCATTTACATTTGGAAAAAAAGCCACTATAAGAAAACTCACCCCTCAAAAAAAAAAAAGAAACCCACCAACCCACTTCCCAAACACCCCCCTCACCCTCAAAAACAACAACCCCCAAAAAACTCCAAACCAGCTACCAAAATCTGACTAGGAGAGCTACCTGGATTCCGATCAAGCTGTGAAGCCAGTCTAGTATTTGAATGATCCACACGTTTTGTGCTGAAAAGAATTTAATAAACATACTTATTACAAAATATATTACTGTAAGCATGTGTAAGGAAAGAAACTACTAATATGGTGTTAAATATTCCCAGTGAAATAGTTTCAAAAAGTTTTTAAAATCATTTTAGGCGCATATTTGCTGCTCATATGTAAAAGTATTTTCTGCCTATGATAACAGTGCCTAATAAAGTCTGTCCACAGTAAATAGCCATAGAATAATTTGCACTTTAGATAAAAGTGCATATATTTTCTTAGGCACCATAAAAGTTTAGATGTGATAAAAACTTAAGAACAATTAAATTAGCACAGCTACCATTTCAGTAGACTTTAGTGAAAGATTAATTTTCAGACAGTTCTTTCATTGTCTGAAATTACAACCATAACACTTTAATCTAAGATTTGGATCATTGCATTTAAACTGTTCTAATGTTAGAAGGGAAATAATAAATACCAGAAATATCCATTCAACTTGGCCAACGCTGTTTATACAAAGTTTTATTGGTCTGACAGTATCAGCAATAAGGAACTTAAGAGAAATCAAACAAAAGGAAGCATAATCTGACCTGAAGATTCTTTTACTACTGATCTCACCTTGAACAAAAAAACACATACTTCAAAAGATTTTTATACTGAATTAACCAGTTACGCTGTGAGCAAAACAGTAAGGAACACAGGTAAAATACACCTATGAACTGTTCCCCAAAATATTTTCATACATAAACTCATTTTTTGATTAAAATTGCACTTCACAATACCATAAATTCCACTTTTAAAAACACCAGGATGGCATACCTCTAAGTAGAAATTACTTAAGCAGCTGAAGCAAGTGTTCCTAGTGTAAAAAAAGAGCTGCTACAGTATTTCAGAAACAAGTTCAGTGAAAACTTTCAGTGCTATACACTAGTTATCTTTAACAGAAAAAAATAGCAGAAATTGGCATTTAAAAAAACAAACAAGCAAAACCCCCAAACCAACACTTTAGACATATCTACACTATTAAAACCAAAATTTTTTAAACTTTATTATTTCACCTACTTGTAGTCTCTTTCCCAGAATTTGACAGGCCTGGCATATGAAGTGATGAATATTGCACTTCCCAGAAAAGGATTCAGTGGAGTAGAGAAGAAAGCTGACACAGCTGCTTGGACAAATAACATGGCAGAATCTGTAGGATAAGAGAATTAAGGAAAGCAAAGCAACAACTACCTTTTTTTAGCTTCTGTGATAGTGTTCAATACAGACAGCAACACCAATGAAGAGCAAAACAAGATCTCTATGAATTTCTATGCAGCAAATATGTTTGTAGTATTTCCAGCAGTAAGGGGATTATTTTTGTTTCTAAAAACAGAAATAGATGAAAATCCAGCACTAGACATGACAGTCATTCCCAAAAATTCTATTGAGAATACTAACTCAACACTCCATTCAAACCAGCCTACACAAGTTTAAAATGCAGAACTCAAAGACTAAAACCCTAATTAGTGACTCCTGTTAAAGGGAATGACAATCAAAAGAAAAACTGTGTGATTTTCAGAATGAATTCTGGTCCATGTTTCTTTTATGTGAGGATTCTATTCCTACCGTTACTGTATAATTCATAGCATTGTAACACAGCAGAAAGTGTGCAGTTTCTTTGTAAATACTCACTAGATGAGCCTGTTCCTTCAGTAGTTTTACCCCATAACACAGAAGCCATTGTAACACAATACTCAGAAGTTATAAATACACGACTTCAGGAGAAAGTTTGCATTTTCAAAGGATACGTGGCACAGCAAAGGGCTGGGCAAAAGCATGGAAGGCAGACCCCCATGTGATCTGCCAGGGAGCAATGTAGGTATATACAAATCTCAACTTATAAAAGAGTTCCCAAAGCTACAGGGGAAAAAAAAAGAGAAAAACAATTCAGTATTTTGTCTAAGAATCAACATGTTTTGCATACTGAGAAATTTATCAGTGATCCTAGAGTTCTTACTGGTCTACCAGAAGCTTTGAGACTTAGAAAAAGGATGTAATTACAAAAGCAAGTAACATAATATGCACTTCATTGTTCTACGCACAAACTCAGGAGATGTTTAGAAAGTTACATATGGTTTCTCAAGCCAACATAAATACTTTGGGAACGAAGTCTTCGTTGCCTTACAGCATATCTATTACAGTACAAAAGACTGAGAAGAATCTGCAAGATTACCTATCAGATAGGACTATCCATCTGTTTTCCCCTTTGGATGAACTGAAACACCTAAAAATAGAGTTAAAAGTTACCTTGCTGAAGAGTATGGACATGAAGAAGAGATCTAGCAGCATGGTCTCAGTAAAACTTTTGTAATCAAAAGTAAAGAAGAGCACTGTGAAAATAACAGTGACATACTGGCACGTTGGGCTACTGAATGATGAACGCAGTAACTTCAAGCCAGCTATTGTGATCATTAAAGCACCCAACCTGTGTAAGGAAGCCACACAAAACAGTTATTACCTGTTATATGAAAGGGGTTTAAAGACCACTTAAGTTGTTGCTGTCATGCAATACCAATCTCTTCAAACTTTGATTTGGGTTTGCTTTTGGAATTGGGGCAGGGGGTGGGGAGTGTTGGGGAGTGTTATTGGTTTGTTGGTTTTCTGAAGACAAATTCCGATTTTTTTTTTAAAAGGTTACTTAGACTATCTAAGTCTTCTCATCAGTATTCTCAAGCCAATCAATGTTCAAGAACTAGCATTGTTTCTGAGGGTGTCACTAAAAAAAATTGAGATAGAAATATCCTTGTACTCTGAAGAGAAACCTGGTCTTTAATTTAGGTTATGAATACTAAAATGCAAAAATGCTAGATTAATCATCAAGAGGATGTTAATGAACATTGGATTATCATTTCCTGCATGATTATACTGCTCTAATTTCTATTGAGGGAACTGCAATTTTTTTCAGACATAGCAACTGACATATCAAAGGGTTATTAAAAAAAGGAGATAAAGTAACATAATGGCAATATTCCTCCCAAAGGTGTCATAGTGACTGTGATAATGAACCCAAAGCAAGAATTTACTAGATGCAGGAATTAAAATTAAGAAAGCCAAAAAAGCCACACACCAACCCCCAAAATTAGTCCAACAACCTGCCCCTCAAAATATTTTCCATTTTGTCTCAATATTTATACTGTCTTTTGTTCTAAACAAGCCAAACTCCAAATCCAAAATAGACACCTGGTTACTGGTTCTTGGAGGCAAAAAATGTAGGGCCTATTATCGAGCTATCATTTGCTGAGACAGTCAGATACACTGCTCAAGGGATTATAACTAAGACTCAATTTAAGAAGCAGTATGCAATTCCATCTGGATAGGGATTATACTTAGGGGCTAGGAAGCCTGGGGAATTCCTTGACAAGAGAAGAAAGCTACAGGGGGGCTGCAAGCTGGCACATCAACTCAGGGAACAAGTCTGAAATTTACACCTAATACCAGAACATATCACCACTATCTTCAACTTACCATCTGGATAATCAAATTATAGACTCTGAAGCTCAATAAGCAAACTTATCACACTACTAGGTAATTCTGCAACATGCAATCTTCACAGTTTATGCCAGGAGTTGAAAGATTTATCTTTGCAGGAGTTTCTAGTTTAACAGTGTAATACTCCAACCAGTTTAAGTCAGTTTTATAAGGGCTTTCAAATAAAGAAAAGCTTTATTTATTCATTGCCTTACTCTTAAAACAAGACAGACACTGTAATAGGTGTTCTGTCTTCCCACTGAGGCCAGAAGTCACTATTTAATTTTCCACCACAGCAGACATACTCAAGATTACTTGATAGCCTTTTATACTTACTCAGTATCCAGTTTCTTTGGACTAGCAATATTCTTAGCGCTGCTACTAAGCTCATTGAGGACTATCAGTGGATAGATAACATTCTTCTCTACAAAAAGGAGCCAAATGTGAAGTTTCTCAAACCACATAACATGTGCAGCATCTGTCAAGATACATTAAAAAGAAAAAAATCAGATGGCACTGTCAAATCAAAAATCTCTGCTTACAAAATAAAGATTCTTAATCCAAGCAACCTGGATTAACTGTTTTCTCACAATAAACTTTTGTAGCTTTATGTAACCAAAGTAAAAACAAGCTCCTGTCAGTAGCTCCAGTAGAGTTTTTGCACTGTTCACACAACGATAGAACAGTTCGCAAGCTACTTGCATACTGTACACAGAAGGAAACAAACTGGTTCCACCTCTCCAGTAATTCCAACATTGCTATTGATGAAGCTGTTTGAAATTATGCATTTTATCTCATGCAAAAGGATGTTTTCCAACCATATTCAATCTGAACAACTCCTGGTTTGCAACTCTGTAATACAAAAGAGCCTATGTAACCTGCCAACACAAATGTCCATCACTTGGAACAACTTCTTTTAAACTTCTACAGAAATTGTAAGGTATATTTCAAATTAATGCAAGTTAAGATAAGAAACAATATATTAAAAACCAAATCTGTGCCAGGATGAAGTCTCCACCAGCATTCACCAAACCTAATCCTCTAAAGCATTTGAAAACTTTCTATGTTGAAGAAATACATCGTGAAACACACTCGATCTTTATGAACAACTCTTGAGGCAATCATTAGCACAAACTTTGCCACTTAAGATCTTGAAGACTATGTTTTAATGGAGCTGCTCTGAGATAATGTTAACACTTGTATTATCCTCATCAGTTAAGAGATACATAAAATGTCATGGAGTCAAAGCATGAGGAACTGAGAAACTAATACCTTTATAGATTAGATACAAATAAATTCTCCAGTGGTGAGAATAATAAAGAGATTAAGTATAGCAACAGGTAACACAAGTTGGTCAGCAACTACAGCAAGTTCAAGAAAGTGTTATAAACAATACTTACTCCGGACTTCAAACTGATGGTATTCCTTGGTTTTCAGCAGTGGGTGAGAAAAGCAATGCCATGGAAGCTGCTTTCGGAGTTGAGGCAGAACATAATGGGTCACAAAGCCTACCGTACCCACCAATGCATAGAGAACATAACTTAAAATAGGCTAAAAAGAAGAATTGAAAAGATTAAGGTTTGTGTTTTATAAACAAAGTAAAATATTACTTTGCTAGTGTGTTTTCCAGCATCCAGGCAGGTGCTCCTGTAATACTAATAATCATAATGTGAACCTATTTCTTCATGAGAAACTGTACTAGCAATTTTAAGATAAAACAAGAAAACCTATGAGAAAAAAACCCCTTCGTCTCTAACAAATTTTAACTAAGTTGAAAGGTACTTTCAAGTAAAAATAGTACACTAATCTTCCTTCACAGTCCATTGCTTCTGACCCATATGCATTTCTTTTTATTAAGGTATTATTCTCTAAAGGCTGAACCCAATTTACATTTCCATCTGCTGGATAAAAGGAGGTATAAGCATAAGCAAAAACAAATCATTAATTTCACATTCTCTTGAGAAGGTAAGAAGCCTCCCACAAGACCAATTCCATCCACAGAAGACACAAAATACTGCAACATTAACATGGGATGATGGTTGGATTTCACAATAATGCTTTCTACACATTGGAATTCTCTAAATTTCTAGATAAATCATTGCAAAACTGGGATTGCATTATCTTGTCAAACTCTTCGCGAATTCCATGAAGCCCAAGCCTATTGAAATATACAACTGGTGAAGAGCATACAGCCAAGTCTCTCAATAGTGGGAGAAAGCAACATTCAGGTGGAGTGCTGAAATCCAGACATACAATAGAAAGGATATTTTCCTCAGAAAACACAAGTACACATGCTTCAGTAATGCACTTCACCTGCAAACATGAAGTTACCTAAATACACATGCTTTTTAAAATTAGTTTCTTACTTTAACTTTAGGCAGCAGCAGGAAGGTAAAATCCTTCTAAAATACATGCCAGAAATTTTCATTTGCCTTACATAAGGCTATTCTTAAGCTAGTCAATGCTTCCATTACAGGAACACCAAAATAAGAAACTCAGTAACTGCAGCTCTTGAGGTAAACACTTTACTAAAATTCAAGCACAGGATCTAGCCCCATGCCATTATCATCAAGTAAGAGCCACATACAGACATTAAAAGTATCCAAAGCAGTAACACTAGCTAGACTGACAAGTAAAAAACTTGAAACTCAAATGATCTTTGAAGTCCTGTAAATAATCATTCCAGTAAAGGGGTATTGCCCTATACTATAGTCTACAAACAGCCATGTCAGCATGGAACTGCTGAGTTAAGTTTCAGCCCCTCAAACTTTAAGCACTAAGCCTTTTAAACATTTTTTTAAAGTTTCGTTTTTCCTTATTTCAAAATGATCCTGACACTACTTAATTGAGATAGATGTAACAAAAGTGTTTTGTGTCAGAGGCTAAAATAAAAGTCTAGAACATAAGAAGAAACTAGGAAAGAGCTAGAAAAGATGACTTTTTGAGTACATAAAAGTGAAGACCTTCAGTCATGTACTTGTCACACTCTATGTTTAGAGACCATCTAAAGCTAGCCAGAAGACACTGTGAACTACCAAATACTCTTTATATCACATTAGAGTATTTGTATACAGAAGGCAAATTGAAGACATGAAGTAACACCTTACCTGTAAAACTGTAAATACTGTACTGACATGAATTGCAAAATAGAGGACACCAATGACTATACACACAATCAGGTCAGACTGCAATCGTTCACTCTGCGGAGTCAAAATAAAATAATTTTAGAAAATACCAGCTTTGGTTGACCTCTTAGAATTATTAAAGTTGCAAAATATCTCCAATATGGAGCCCAACCTTTCAATACCTTCTTAATACACAAATGCAGTAATACTGAAACTGATGACAGATTTTCAAATTATGCCAGTGTTAACTACTTCCACTGAAGTCATTAGCAATTTCACAAGACAAATCTTACAGCTAAGAGCATCAGTTCAACTAAGTGAAAGGGAAAGAAGCATACCTATAGTAGGGCAGGACAAATCAATATACCAAATATATTCTCCCATCCTGGACTGCGAGGGGGTGTAAGGATCCCTTTTAAAGCACTGATGAAAGCACTGGAAGGGACAACCAAATTTCCCCTTTATGATCAAAGAATTGTTTAAACTACAGGGCAATTAAGAGCTCTGGAAGAGTGCTGCCTAGGCAGAGCTACCAACCAGGCTCTCTAACCCTTTTCTGCCTCCTTTGCAGAAGGGTAAAGGATAGCTTTGGAATGACCCTGAGGAATGAGTCTGAATTTTCCATTACCCCTAAAAAAATGAAAACAGGCAAAAAACCCCCAAAACTACTAATGCAAGCCTCAGCCACAAGGGGGCAATGCATACTTAGGGCCGTTGCAACTCAAAGCCTCAAGCTTAGACTTGTTCCCACTCTGTAAAAACAGCATCAATATTTACAGCCCAGAAAATCATTAAAGGATTATCTACTCCAAAATTGGCCAAATAATTCCACACAGCAATTACTGCTGCAAAGCCTTAACTTCTTAGGCTATAATTTACTTTTTTTATAATCAGTTGTCCTGATTTTAAAAACCACTGTAAGAAAGACTACCAAAAGCCTCACCTCCTCTGCCCCCTTGGAGACTAACACCACAGTTTGAGAGCTAAAGAGGAGCGTGTAGCTCCTATGGTCAACTCTCTCCTGCTAAATGTTAAAATAATTTCAGTTTCTCTGCTCTAAACGTTTATTTGCAGTTTCCACACACCACACCTCATCATGCTTGTAACTGTATTATGAAAAACCCAGCTATACAGTTCAGCCTACAACTGAGCCCTACAGAAAGCTACATCAATATTCAACCTTCTTTTGTACACGTTAAACATACTAAGCTTCTTAAGTCTTACTTATTGCTACACTGCGTGAAAAAGAATAATGTTTCAATATTACTACTTCCATAAATATTTAGAGTGAATTTGTACTAAAAATTCCAAGTAGTCTTTAAGTAAATGGAACAGGTTACATCTGCTTCCAAAGAAAGCAAACAACAACACAACTCAAACCACCCCAAACAAACCACTATTTTTATTTTTCACTTCTGGAACACTGAGCACAAAGCTCTTCCTCACAATTACTAGAAATACTGAGTTAGTATAGTTTTGCCACCATTAACTCTTTCCCACTAACTTATGCACAAAAGTAAGTATCACTTATTATTATCCATGCGCTAAAAGAAGATGCTCAGTGATACTTCACTGAATCCACAACTAGGGAATTCCCATTCTCTCTGCTTTTAAATAACTTAAAATTGCAATATGAGCATTATGCTCCTAGCGTAGCACGAGTTCACCTGCAGATTTAAAGGAAATGCTGTGATACCCATTCTAACTAGAACCATGCTAAGTGACAAGTGTGAGCTAAGCAAGATCCAGACAGATATTATACAAAACAACACAAAGCAAATGCTTAAATCGAATTTAAAAAATATTATAATTAAAAAGCCTACTTACCACAGAATTTCTAAGCTTCTCAGGTAAAGGATCTTTTACTTCAGACAGAGGATCCTCAGGGTTTTTGTCTTCAGAATTAGGAAAAAATTTTGATTGCACTAAAGAGCTTAAAAGAAAGAAAAAAAAACCCACTGAAAAGCATGTATTGCTCTATGTGGTTTTATAATAACAGTCAGAAGTTCTATTACATATTGATCACAAAAAACTAATTTTAGCACATCAATGCTTCTACATAGCTGAGCAAATTTACAGAAATCTCAACTTCATAAAAGAATTAGTTCTCTGTTGTACAGAATGGCCACTATTAAAGAGCAGCAGCCGCCAGATGTTCAAACTGCAGTTTCTCTAGTAGCAACAGGAATAATTGAACAAAAGGTGAATTTTAAGCAAAATTTAGCAATCATGAAACAAAACTTGAACTCAAATAACTGAACAGAAATGTGCAAAATTTAGAAGTGGCCTATTTGTCAACGACAGTTAAAAAACCATTAATTCTTTGGTCTAATTCAACAGCAACAACAAAAGAAACCTATTCTACCCTGATTAATTAATGAATTAGCCACACTGACCAAAGTTCCAAATTCTTAGCAAGCCTTGCTGATTCTAAACCCCCAAAACCTTACATTTAAGCTTTTAGAAGCCCATGTGCAGTGTTATTAGCCATAACCAGTTGTGTCACAACCCCTCAGTGTGATTTTTCTTACAATACGCTACATAGCACAGAAATATTATTTCATTTTATGGACAGGAAGATCACTACAGAACGAGCCCTAAATCTTCAAAGGAAATTACATATTGCAATGTATTACAGTGCTTAACTGTGTCATATCTGGCTAAACAGGTGAAATTGCAGGTCAAACATGAACATCCAGGCTTTAGTTCTTAGAAAGAACAAAAGAACAAGTATCTAGGGAAAAGGACCTCATATCAACTAAGCTAAGAGTAATTGGACAAGGTTTACTGGTCAACCCAAAGATAAGAAATTTCCTCCAGTGCAAACACTCATGAATCATTAACTTTCTTGTTCATAGACGAGGTTCCTAACTATCTACCCCGGGCCACTATTTATCAGATTCATCCAACATTATGGCTACATTTAAATCCAAATTCAAGCTCTGCCTAACCTAGGTATGTGGCTGAGTTTTTACTGGCTATTCTGGCAGAGATGTTTCTCCTACTGGAACTATTTTGTTTTATACATATCATTAATAACTGAATCAAACACTCTCAGAATCAGATCACTACTCCACCTCAGACTAATAACATGAACACCTGTTTCCCCATGCTAGATGGGAATGCTCATCACCAAAACAGATCCTTATAATTTTGCATAATTATTTGAACAAGTGCTTTGAGCACGCATTCAATACAAGAATACATCAACAAATGAAGTGAAACTGCTCAAAAAACCCCCGTGTGGACTTCAGCTTAACCCAGTGCCTTGAGCACCGCACCTCTTTAAACACAGAACAGGTACATGTTGTTCCCAACAAACCCACCAGCAGAAAGATGGCACTCAACTGACATTTTAGAGAACATCAGCAGGCAGGTAAATCAGATTTTGGCATGTACGTATTTTACCAGAAGCCACAAAAAAAGTCATTGTTAGAGAAGGAACTAGATGCAAAATGTGAGAATTTTAAACCTTTGAACCAAGAATATACTATTTTTGATTAATGCAGGTAAGTACAAGTTCAAATAGTACCAAGTCGTAACATTATTAGTAGTTTTTCCCTGCAACTTGCTTCTTCCTTGGGGAAGAGACACAAACTGAGTCACTTACAAAAGCACAGAAGGGTCACTGCTTTGTCTGCTGAGATGATATGATATTGCCACTAACAAACCACAAAATATGGAGAAGAGAACTGGAATATGCTGCCCGTCCCAGGAATCCTGGAGACAGAAATAAAGTGTTAATAAAAAGGAGACAAAGTACATACCACTTACCTGACAGACAAGAATTATATACATCAAAGAATGGAGAAATTAACTACAATTCCACAAAAATAAGCCAGGGCTTTTCGTATAAAAATATTGTTCCATCTTTATGTATGTCTAACTATTGATTAGACACTAAGAGTGTACATCCCTCAAAGTCTACACAATCCTAATCATTAAACAGTCATGATTTTTCATAACCCTTATGAAGCATTTCTTGCATTCCCTGGGACCTCAAGCTCTTAACAGCTGTATTTAGTCACTTCCTAGTTTTGAAAGTTACATATATTTTGACTCAAGATTTACTTTTTCTAATGTGCTGAATGCAGATGAAACTGTGGCTTTATTTGTCTTTTCCTGATCTGTACCAGATCTGCAAAGATGAAACAGTTATTCTTCGCTAAAGCTTGTTTGTCTTACATGGGTGTGTTTACAAAAGGCTAATGAGACAAGTGTGCAAATTCACAGAAAGCTAATGGTGTCCTGCAGGTGATAGCCTCATGGGAGTATTTCTGCTAGGAGCTTTCTACTCTCTGTGGTAAAGTGGAAAAGCCAGTCAACTCTGAGTTAGACCCACACATGTTACAATTCATTGTAAACTGAACATGTTTGATTACTGACACACCTGAAACGAACAAACAGAACCAACATCATACTCCATACTGTTTTCTAACAAAATAACATTTCAAGCAAGGAAAACAGAGAGGGAGTGTGTTCCTTTGCCAGCTAACTCTTTAACTCTACCTTTCAGATATGCACACATCTTCACTTTGACCCTACAAACTGTTTCTTGGTTTCTTTTCAAGTAAATATTAATTAGAAAATACTATTTCACTTCTGCAGTACCAGGAAAAAATACTTACATGAGCCATTTTGAGAGGTTAACATACCGGTACATGCAGACTCCGCTAGAAACAAGTCACTTGCATGATTTTTTTCAAGAACTGATGTAGAATGGAACTGATGGTAAATGTCATGTGTTTTCAACCAAAAGAAAAAAGCCTGTTAGGGCAGGCACAAATCACACATCTTTGTGTGCAAAAAAGCAAAAAAAATCTGCTTTGTTCCTACATTGCATCTCTTCTATTGACATCACAGCTGAGCAAGTATGAAACCCTAGTAAATCAAACTAATATTTCTAATTCAGTAGTTGCATACTTTAGTTACTTAATACAGAAGGAAGCAGAGAATAAACTCCAAAACATTAATGTTTACTGTACATAAAATTTTTCTCACCTTCAGGGCACCATAGCACAGTCCATACAACAATGCTACTGCCACAATACTACAGATAAAACTGTAAAGTGCTGCAAGCAGGCTTGTGGTAGCTAAATATGATAGAAATGAAAAGAAAAAAAACATTGTTATCTTCTTAAGTTAGAATAGAAAATACTTCAACTTGTTTAAGAAGAGACCAGCCTCCTAGTTGCCACATCCCTCCAATGGAAAAAAAAGGCAATTCAAACTAGAGCAACTACTTGTATTTTCCCCTACAAGGGATTTTTATAAAGAGCATTTTATGTTTTTTTAATCTCCTTACTTATTCAACAGCTTTACCATGGGAAAAGTTAACTGTAATAGAAACCAATTGAAGAAGAAAGTGCCAGACTTAGTAAGACAGTAATTCTGTTTCTCAATCAATCAATCAGAAGATCTTTAGGCTTTTTAAAAATACAATTAAGTATTCTATGTTTAGAGAGCAGGAATAAAAACAGTGTAACTACTGAACTTGTTAACTAACACACTGATCTTGGCTGCTCCACATCTAATACTTCTGCAACTGACAAAACACAACACTCACCATTGCCACCAAAGACATGAATGTCCAGCTGTTCACAGAGATACATCACAAATGTATTCACCTGAGGCAGGAGACCAATGAAGAATACTATAGGGAAACATAGTGTAAACACTACAGAACAAAAAAAAGAGTTAGAAAGTGGTAAATATGAAAAAAACAGCATGGTAATATATTTTTCAGTTTAAGTTCTAGGGTATCACACATCCCATTTTAACTCAGTATCACTGAATTACTTCTACTATAATTTCTAAGGAAAATATACATTATGTAAAGTTCTACTGATGCCTTAGGATTTCAGCTTTTATATTTTTCAAATCCTGTACTGCCTCAGTGCATAGCCCTAAACTCCATATAGAGTGTTAGTTAACTGTCTTTACATTTTGGTCAGACAAAACAATTCTTCTAGGCCTAAAACTGAAGGACATCCTACTGCTTCAGGCCCCGAAAAGCATAAACAACAGTGAGTTGGGGGGAGCAAACCAGGGGTATATGACCTCATTACCTGAAGCTGTAATTGGAGGATTAACCCTTGATATGTAAATGGACCAAACTTATAATTGTCTGAAAAACTCATGACTATCATCCATCTTCAGTGTAGCCTCAGGGAGGCTTCTGACTGCCCAAGCTGTACTTATTGAAGGCCTTTAATAAATACGCACTTCATTCTCTTAATCTTGTCTAGCCTCTGTACTAGGTAGCCACTCCAAGGCAGCACTACTTCAATGACTCAGAACTGACTGAATACAGAGGTCACACAAATCAATAGTACTTTCTTTTTAATTGCTGTAGACATGGACACAGGCCAATTCAGACTCCATTTTCATTTAGCAAAGATCAGCCAGGAGTGTTTACAGATTAGACTTATAAGTTTTCACTCATTGTAAGTGATGCTTATCCAAGCCTAACTGCCTGTCTGGAGGTACAGGAGCAACCTAACAACACCACTCTGACATACAGGAGGCAGAGCACTCCACCTCTGGGTTTTCTGCTACTAATAATATCTGAGAATTTTACTCATTTTCCCACACCACTTCTGAAACTTCTAATCCTAAATGACTGAGTTTTCTGGTCTGTTCTTTGTAAGAAAAGAAAACAAAACAACTGTATGAATCACGAAGACACTTGCAAATTACAGGATTTCAGGACACAAAGATAAATGAATACCGCCTAATTTCAATACAGAAAATGGTACGTCTCAACCTCTACATACCATTTACTTTCCATCTTCAAGAATAAAAGATACAGAAAAAATCTTCTACACAAGTTCAGATATAGTAGTTCAGATCTAATTCACAGGCAATAGCATATGATAAGTTCTAAGTTCTGAGGGATAGAAGGATCAAATAACAAAAATAACCCTAGCAGACAAAATCTGGCAGTTTAGGGAGGATTTTCTATCATCTTATTGACTTGCGGCTTCAGTAACCAAAAGAAGAAACAGATTTTAAAGATCTTGTAAAGCACCACAAGTCTCAAATTTAATTTTCTAATTTTATATGCACAGAATGGTTGGACACTGAAGGACATCGTATTAGAAATATCTACAGTGAGACAGACACTGAGAATCTTAATTTTTTTCCCTATTCTGTGGTAATGTTAAACAACAATGTAATTTAAAAATATGCAGGTTGCAAGCTTGGGAAAAACATTGAATTCTGCATTTTTTACTGACAAATTAGGAAATATAGGACTACAGACCAGCTCTTCAATACCTGAAGAAAATACTTTCTCAAAATTCTCAAGCTGTCCCAGTTTGAGACAAACCTCTATCTCAAATCATTACTCAAGGAAACCTATATAGGAGGCAAATAGTGTTCTGTCACTGACAGGTTAAAAAGCTATTTCATGAAGGTCTGTAAGTCAAACTATCTTGGGCCCATTGGAAACAAAATTACTAGACAGATCTGGGAATACACAATTTTTAAAGAGAAGTCCAGCAAAAAGCCAATATTTATGATGCTCTTACAGTCCATAACATAATTGTTTTCTAACAGTGACCAACTAGGTGAAAAGATAAAATAATTATGATAAATGTGGAGTAGATTTAGAGCAATTGATCAAGTGCAATATGTGGGGGACAAAATAAAGCATTTATGTCAGTCCCCACTTGTCTGTTGGCAAGGAGACAACATTTACATTATCTAAACACAAAGTCCACCTTGCCTTGCACCTGTGTTCTTCTAGTACCTTTGCTTGGGAACAGGGAAAAACATAGCTGAGATTTTTACCTAACAAAGTATGTTTGCTAGCAGCCAGCCTGGTCTGCAGTACACGCAAAGCTTTTTCAAACAGTGCTACAGCAATATGAAGAGCTGCTCCAAGGGCAAGTGTATTGCATGACAAGGCGGGGTGGGATGTGCAGTGCAGGTTGGTGGGATTTTTTTTTTGTTCTGTTAGGTGTTTAATCCTTTTGGTTTTTGGTTTGGGTTCAGTTTGGATTTTTTCATTGTTTGGGAGGGTTGTTGTTTTTTTTTTTTTAAGTAGAGTGAGCTGTTCTGGCAACCTGATTTTTCATTGGAAGAACTGCTAAGAGATATAAACCACATATGCTGCTGCGAGATACCCCAGAAGAACAGCACAACATAAGGATCAAAATCCACTTAGAACTCTTGAACTAAGAAGTTTTAAAAGCTAATCCCAAGATGGACATGGCCTGGTGAAAATCTCACTACATCTTTTAAATCTGGTAAAGACTCACTCTTCAGTACTTTCAGAAAGTAGCTCACTTCCACGGTAAGACACACCACCTGCGTGTACATTTATGCGCTACCTTATGGAGATATGGGTATATATTTTGGCAATGACCCCACGAGGTAGAAAAGGGAAGAAAATACTTCCAAAACTGCCAGAGTATTATGAAGAGAAATGAAGCTAGTTTTGGATTGTGAGTCAAAAGTATCTTCTATCTTCTTTTTATTACTGATACAGAATGAAGTATGCCAGTACATTAATAGAACCAAAGAATTTGTTCAAAAAAGCACCTTCAAAAATATCTGGACAATTTCTGTTCATAAATACACAGCTTAGACATTTTCCTTCTGGGCATTTAAATATAGATTTATTTGCAGAAAGTTGAAGGGGAAAGCAGTATGAGGCATAAAATTCAGGATGTTCTTAAAATCAAGTAATAAAAACTAATACCCAAAATGCCTGAGTCAGTAATTCTTACTAATCAATTAAAATTTTTTAAAACCCATACCATGACCAAGTTTTCATTTTTCTTGGACAGAAAGTGGTCTGGAAGGCACGCAGACATAACATTTAACTGCTGTAGTCTTTCACGCACAGGTATTTTGACACAACTGAAGAGCAACTGCATTCAGTTTAGGTGAATTCTTACAGATTTTCTTACTCCACCCAAAGCAGTGATCCACAGAAGATCACCCAAGTAACTTTGCTCCACTAAAGCAAAGGCATAAAGTTCCCATGATAAGACGGTCTTCAAATGTTTATGTCTCTCTCTCTCTCCTTTCTCTGTCTTGAGATTACAAGGCTGTTATTGTCATAATTTTTTAAATACATGGGAAAGCATTGTTGTTTTGGGGTTTATGTTGTTTGTTTTTAACATCGGGTTTAGGGGGGTAATGGTGTTAAATGTCATCAGTATTCCAGATGCTGCTCAGAAAACAATAGAATTACCTCAGAATGGAAGTATAGCTCAAAAATGTTATTTTTGGTATTGCTGATAGGCCTGTTCTGAGAAGAGGAACATTAAATAAGATTTAACCTCTGTATAATGTTTTTTAAAATTGTGTCTGTACTGTTCTGCCAAATTGCTAAATACAAATAACCTGACTCAAGAGAACTCCTACTCATTTGCCACAAGCTCCTCCAGAGAGTGTCAAAGGGTCCAAATCAAAATGTTTTAACCGCTGAGCAGCTAGGTCCAAGCAAAGAGTAGTGTATGCAGGTCCAAGTTAAGTAAGAAAGTTCAAGGATGAGGGCTAAGATACTCAATAATGAAAAATTCTAGTAGAGGGCATCTCTGCCATTTGTTACAGCAAAGCTACATAAGGGGAAAATGTTCCCATAAAGTTCTACTGCTGTAAAGCAAACAATTCAAATCCATGAAAAAACCACTCACCTATAACTAAGTCCCTGGCTGACAGCAGCAGCAATGGGTTGGTGAAAGCCATTCCATACAACCTGAATCTTGTTGTAGATATGTTTCTGCTGCCATAATCCAACAGCCAAATAAGACCACAACACAAACAGAAATATACAGGCCTACTATAGGCTATGATACGATTGTGACCCTGTTTAAAAAAAACCGAAAACACAAAAACACCAACATTTGTTCATTATTAGTCCAAAAAGTAACTTTTACTCTTCTGCTACAGATAGCTTCAGAACCAAAATTAATCACTGGTCATCAACTAATATACTAAAGATTTCTTCATAAAATCCTTAATGCATTGCCTTGCAGTGATACCAGATTGCCCTTTTTGTGGCTTTGATATAACAAAGACAACACTCGGATTAAGTTAGACTAAGCTATATATACCTTTAGTCTCAGCTATGTTATGCAGTGTTGCTCACAGTACTAAATGCTAGAGAAGCTCTGACTAGGCTTTGTAGGCAATTGAAAGTAAATCAATTTTAAGGAAAAAGGGATTAAGATTTATTACTCAGATACTGCTTCTGCTGGAGTGGGGGACAATCTCTACTGGTGTTTATCAAAACACACAACTTCTTACACAAAATTAATGACTTCCTGCAGAGGAATAATGCTTTTATAGATCTTATCTAGGACATAAAGGTAGTATTTTGTCTTGGCAATCTAGTAGATGCACAACAGAATACAAACATACAGTGCAATACTAGCACATTAACATTTCCTTGCTCAAACATTAATGCTCACTAGAGCACTGCAAACTTAGCTTATTAGAATGAAAAAATAAAGCAGTGTGCATACTAGGACAACTGAATGATCTACAAGACTAAAACAGAACATCAAAGCTGTGTCAGTTCATACCAGCAGAGCAAATTACAACATTAAGAATACTTCCCAGTATAATTGCTTGAATAATAAAGATTCATCAAAAAGCTTATCATGACATGGTTCCCTAGCAAAAGACAAGGCTCAAAACAGGAGGACATGTTTTGCTAAATACAAAGAGTATGGCAGGGGGGAAACAATATCAGTTCCCTTCTCATACACTAAGACAACTACAAGCCTTTTGTGCCTTTTAAAAAGGAACATAAGAGAAATGCCAGAAAGATCAAACCAAAATGATCAATTCCCTGTGGGAGTTCTGCATCTGCAGGGTTCGTACAGCGGCACATGCCCATGACTTACATGTCGAGGGGAAGAAGAATCTGGCTGAACGCTCTGAAACCAAAATGAAAAGAAGAAAGTTACCCAACCTACAGATAAGTGCATTTACCTCCCCACACACACCTTCTTGGTTGAAGTTTTTACCAATATCTATAATTCATTTTACAGTTGTCAAGCTGCATTACAGCCTTTAAACAGCACAGTGTCATAAACCATAAAATCTATTTAAAGAATATATGTCTACAATCAAAATTCTAAAAAGATCCCCAACCCTCTTATTTTCAGGACATCTGTTTTTTCAACAGCACTATGAACTTTAATTTTAAATCTAATTTCCATCCTAACAGTCAAATCATAAAAAACAACCAATCATTCTTAGATTGCTAATATACCATTAACAACAGTCTAACAAAAATTAATAATCTGTTTAAAAATATGATAATTGCCTCATATGAATGCACTGAGGTGCAGGCACTAAAAGAAATTAAAACCCAAGCCAATAAAACTTCAAGTTCAGTTTGTAGTTGGTTTTCAACTAGTAAGAATGTGTTCCTCTTTGTGAAAACAAAAAAATGCATGAGAACAATAAATAAAGGATTGTTTAAAAAACATATGCAGAACCATTGTAGTGAAGTGACATTGTATTACCATCTATCAAACTTTCCACGAGGCCAAGTTCACTCATTTCTTCATAAATAAGCATGCACATTTTTCCTTAAAGGTCTAACTAATCTGCAACACTCAACTGGAGTTGTATCTACTGTTTGTAGAAAGTAAAGAGAAATTAAAATACCTTCAACAGTGAGTACTGGCAACTCGCTATTACCAGGCAGAACTGGAAGACCCAAATATCCTTGAAAAAGCCCTCTATAAGAAGTACAGAGCCCAGAAATGCAACTAGAATAGCTAGGATGACAGCTAATACGTTTTCAAGGATCTCACGATTCCTGTATTAAAGAAAAAAAGAAAAAAGAATTTAAAGCTAACTAACTATGTCTAGAAAAAGCTGCAAAAGAACAGTTCGGGTCAAAAATTAACAAAGGTTATGCTACTGGTAGCAAAGTAGTTAAGAATAGATTTGAACTTCCATAGTCTTCACTAGCACACTGCCCTTTAGCCAAGCTAGGACCTACCAGGACTTCAATGACAGCTGAAAGCAGCTAGTATCTTACGGAATTTTACTTTAAACAGCAGAAGATAACTTCAACAGATAATTTTAGAAATAATTCAAATGTTCAACCAGAAGCACAGTCTGAAACAAATCTATATTCAAAGACCATCCAGGATGATTATAAGCCTATGAAAGACAGAAGCATGGCAACTTACCTAGGTATATAACCTGTCATTCATGATTTTCTAATGAAGAACCTAAAAATACTCTTGCTTGGGTAAGATATGCCAGGTGGAATACAGCCAATTCCATATGATATTGCTAGTGCTTCAGAACAGAATTATGAGTAATCCTTCCTGGACAGAATCACTACTATCTTGTTTATTTCAAGGAGGTTCATTACCAAAATATAAAATACTCCACATATTCCCAAAGCTGGTAACTGGAGGATCACTTTAATTTCATTCCTCTAGGTAAATGCAGCAGAGACAAGAAGTCACAGTATTAAATGACTCTTTGAAAAAATGCTTTGAAACAGCAGGCAAATTCTCTCTATTTGCCCAAACACAAAGTGCATGCCAGGTTGTAGATCCTTTCAATTAATTTTTAGAGAAGGCTATACTCTAGCTTTAAAGATTAGCAACAAATCTTTCTTTTTGATCATTCAAATATATTACTGCCACACTCAGGCAAAGTGAAGGTTGGTTTCCTTTTTCCTTTTTTGACTGCTGGAGAAAAAAAGGAGAGTAGCCTCCATTATTTTAGAAAAACTACATTCAGCATTCTTTCGTTTTTCAAAGTACAATAAGTAAGTACAATTCTGTAAGGATAGTTTTATCTATATTACAGTTTAGTAACTTGCTTTCATCTTTGCTTTCTGAGGTCTGGTAATATACAAGGATCTCACCTATCAAATAAAGCCAGAAGAGTTAATCTATCAAAATTGATGCTAATCCAAAGTTTAGGCAGGATCCAAAAGCGATAGTACTGCTTGACTTTTTGAGCTGCTTCCTCTTGAGGTTGCATGTGGTCCTGAAGGTCAGGGCTCAGGTCAATATCTTGCTGCTCCAGCAGATCTGTATCCATTGTCAGCAGCCTGTTCAACCTGATCTGAGGAAGAGAAAGCTAAAAGAAAGTTAGTATTAACAAAGGCTGGTTTATATTGAATCACTGTATTATACTGAAAACTGCTTTGAAGAAACTTGCTAGAACTCTTTAGTTTCACTTTTGAGGAATTACATGTTAAGCACTGCCACAGGTTTCTACTTACTTTTTCTGTCCTTATCGTGGCATATGAATACTAGCAGCAATAACAGTTTGCATACAACACAACTCTTTGGCATTTCAGCATATGCCTTATTTCAAATGTACGTCTTCCAAGCACATTATCCCAGTTACTCTGAAAACTTCAAATTTGAAGACAAGTAAACTGATACACAGACAACACACACTACAAGAATAAACCAATTATTAATTTAAATAAATTACAACACATTTCTTACAGGCAGCTAATCTGCATGCAAACCCATGCTGAATGATTCTTTTTGCATGACAAAGCAACATACATGTGCACCAGTGGTCAAATTCAAACTCACTGAATCCAGAATACACTCAGAAACAAACTAAAGAAAAAGCTCTGCCCTAACCAGTCAAGTACTATTTACAACAGACTATCACTTATTTCGTAGTTTGTCTAGAGTTCTTCTGAAAATCAGAATACTACTAACAACCATGAAAGATATTTAAGGAGAGTACTCAATGCTAATAAGATACTATAGTATGTATGTGTAGTCTAACCCACTTTATAAATTTCATTAACAGGCCAAGAAGCATCTTAATGTACTGGCCTTTATTCTTAGGCAATATGACTTAAAATGTCATTTAATGGAAAAGCCTCACAAATGTTTAAGGCAAAGAGTAAAATTTCAATATGCATGCAACCTTCAAGTTTCGAAACTACAGGCTGAGTGTTTGGAGGGTCTTTTTTCCTACAATCATCTAAGTTTAACATTCAATTTCTCGACGTATAACATTTTTTTCATCCCTCCTTAAATTATCAGTGTTCTTAACTATGCTCAGCCAGCTTTTCCTTCTTAAAAGAATACTAATGAAAAAAGCAGGAACATTCCCTTTCTAAAGGCATTTCAAAAATACAAACCATACTACTTAGGGTAAGCTGTGTCAGAAAACAGGTCCTTTTTCGATAATTTTTCAAAGGTAGAATCAGCATAACATCCACAGCACTAATAATAAATTTCAGTGGAAATTTCCATTTAGACGCATGGGCTGAGCTTTTACAGTCAAAAATTTGCCTTACAACAGAATCATTCCCTCCGATGGGACTACACTGGCAAACCAAAAGCATAGAAGTAATGCAGCCTCTTTTCTAAAGGCTACATTTTCAAGGGGAACAGCAGAAAGCAAAGCAAGTTCCTCCAGCAGACACTAAGTTCAGAAAGCACGTTCTTGATCAAAAGCATGGTCAGGCAAATGGAGGTCTCTTGCTCCTCTGCCAAATCCTAAAGCTGTATTTCATTTTCCCTCGACTAGGTCATTAGGTACTTCAACATACTTTTCTTTGGTTTGCCAGCTTAAAAATCATGACCATTTGCACTGTTTTCATAACATAATAAATGACTTCAGAATTAAGAGTACAGGTAGGTCTGGACTTGACAATAATACAAAAGCTTTGAGATCACAAAACTAAGGAATTATAAAGCTATTTGCAGTATGAAACAGTGTAAGCTTCTGCCTTGTTTTCCCAGTCACTCCTTGCATATAAATTTAAATTTTGCAGACTCCACTGACAGATTTCTAAATTCCTTCCAGGGAAATTACTCAACTGAAGTTTCTTTTGGTCAGAACACGAAGTCTTTCTGCTGCCTGCTAACCTCACTAACGCACAGAAGGAAAATTGTCCAAATTGTACATGTTATCTCCAGAAACCCTTAAAAGGTATCTTAGAACATCCAATTCCTATGAGCATTTTTAAATCACTAGGTTTTAGATCACAAGAAACCAACTAAGTTTCAAAGTGCTATGCAAAAAGATTAATTTGTATGTATATATGAAGACACTACAATACTAAATACTTTCTCTTCATTTATCCAGACAAAATTCCTTTGTAAGAACAGAACTACCACATAGAATGATTAATCAGTGCTATAAAGTTGGATAGTCTTCTGATTCTCTGCATGCTTTAAAAATAAGTAAGAAAAACTTACTAGATCATGTGGGTAAAAGCGAACTGAGGTAGAACTCGATACATGAGAGTCCGTGTCACTATAAGAACAGGGAAAATACTTCAGATTATAAACTATATTTTATTTCAACAGGTCACTCTAATTTTCTAGTGTCCCAAATTAATTTTGATTCCTTGTGAATTTTACCTAAATATCTTTAAGTTTTTCCTTCAGTCACTTATAAATGCAATTAGCCACTTAATCTCATGGATTGAGGTACATTCCACAGCTATAGTAAACCAGGAGACTCTTTAATCTTACCCTAATAACATTTTCTCAACACCCAGTCCCTAAATTGTCTAAAAATAACTACAATGACAGTCATTACTTCATTTGAAAAAACAAATATTTTATAAGCTGTTAGCTACTGATTTGTAAACGTATATCACTTCTCTAAAGAAGTGCAGAGGCTGCTAGGTATCCACATGCAGTTTCTCAATTCTATATTGTTTTTATCAAGATCCCAAAACTGTCAAAAATAGTACAGACTTCGCACAAGTATACTGAGCTACTTCAACTGCTTTTGAAAACCTTAACTTTATTTAAAGTTAAACCTCTGGTAAGAAGAGCAAAATTACTTTGCAATTTCCATTCATTAGAGATGAAGAGAAATTTCTCTTACTGTATGAGAGTCCATATCCAACCATTGCTTTTTCCCCAATTTTGGATAGCTTTTGGATGTTTGTTTTCCATGTTAATCACATGGTTGTAAGACTTGTATCAAATTTATGCAACTTTCCTTCAGTTCCTTGCCTTAAGATAAAAACATTCTTTGTTATCAATTTTACTTCACTGAAACTCAAGTATTCTCTACAGCCGAGATCTGATTATCTGAAGTGGCCAGTTTGTTCCTTCCATTAGCACATACAACTTCATAACAGCAGCCATCAGCAAAGCCATTGCATCTGGAACATGCAAGCAGTAGAGGCAGGGATTGGCAGCTTTGTGGAAGGAATGCAGAACTTTTTGTCAAAGTTCAATTCTACAAAAGGCACTTGCATACTCTCACAAGAAAGATTGGAAGATGGGACGTTTTATATTCATTACTCCATAATTCCAAGAGCTATTCCACCTACATGTGGTAGGAATTATAGTATTCAGCACAATGCAATAGCTTCAGAGCAATTCTACATAGTGCAGTAGATTAGGGGCAGGTGGGAAGCCACAGGAGGTTTTGGGTTGTTTTCTTTCTTCTGCCTCCTACCCCTTCAGAGAAAGAAAGGGCATCTTTCCAACAGCAGACGAACTTTCCAGTATGTAGCTGGCTATTTCAACTGCAAGTCAAATTTTAATCTCAGGCATATTAACACTTCCATGTATAGTTTGATGCAATCTATGAACTTGAGAATAAATTTCAGTTTACAGTGGCTTCACAACTGGAAGCTCAACAGCCATTATGGTCAACAGCCATCTACTTTCCCAAAACCTGGGTTAAATTCTGTAACAAAGACCTTCTATAAGCCAATAAAAAATGCATTTGTCAAGTTCTCAGTTTGGAAGTGTATTGCTTAAGCTAATAGTCTTCATTTTCTGAGATAATATTTAACTTGATATCATCTTCTAGAAAAAAATCACTTAGGTCACAAAACTAAAAGAAGATGGTTAATATATTGTATTGATGTTTTTGATAGTCCATACTAAATAATCTTTTAAAATTAAAATCAAATATTGGGTTGCAGTAAGACAAGAATCATCACTCTTGACTGGCCTTCACACACACCAGATGTTGGATGCTCTTCTTGCAGCTGGCTCAAAGTTCACAAGTGACATGTCGCAGCCCCCTGTCTCGTAGAGCGTAGAACTGAACTTACCTATTAAAGAAAAGGTCAAAAGCAGGTCAAAATTTCCTCATGTTTCACCCCATTGGCAACAGCTTCTATTCATTAACTTACTACAGAGATCAATTTAGACATCGTTGTTTACATCAGTGTCAAAATATAAAATGTGATTACACGTTAATGTGTCACCAGTGCAGACATTAGCTACACAGTTGTCTTTCATACCATGTTACATAACGTATATACTGTGCATATATGCAGTACTGAATTAAAGAGTTTGTAGTTGCAAGATGCCACCATTAACACAACAGAAGCACAATGGAAGCCTTTTTTTCCCCTTAGAGAATAACCACACGAAAAATTTGCAGTGACCAGCTTCTTCAGTTCTTCCCCACCCCAAACAGAACCATCAGTAAATCATTCACTACCAGCATTTAAGAACATTTAGCTACAACAGAGATAACCCAAGTATCCTGAATAAAATTCTTTTGAGAAGCCCATGTCTGTTTGAAAAGAAACACAATGACTGAAAGAAGTGGCCAGAGATGCTTCGTAAGTTAACTTAGGATACGCATAAAAGGAATGTGAGGCAGAGATTTATCCCACAAGCTAGAAACAAATGCTTCAGTGTAAGAACAAAGGACTGCAAACAAACTTCTTAGATAAACTATTTGGACTTACTTCCAAAATACATAATTAAAAAAAGTAGCTGAAGATTATAACTCAAATGATAAATTACCTTACTCAAAATATGATGTTTTTACAGTACCCTCCTCCCAACATTGGCCTGATCAGAGAGATAAGCATTGTAATTTTCTCTTAAGGCCAGGTTCAATATATTTCAGCTCTGAATGCAGGGAACCTGATTTTGAAACTGTTCTCATATGAAATTATCTGCCAACTTCTCCATCTCTTGTAGCTTAAAACTCTTAAGCCATGATACAGAACACGCAATATTGCAAGATCAACTTATATAAATAAAAGAAAAAATCCCACTTTGGAGTATGTGAGGAAAAACCGTATACACCTCTCAGCCACATGTCCCTGCAGCTTTCCCTTCTGCTGATGCAAGATAACAAGCAGTCCCTGCAGAAATATCTAACAAGAGCAGAGCTTCCAATCTCTCCCATTTCAGCAAAAACATAACCTGCTTCTAATATAGTGGGTTTTGAATATTTTTTAACGTAATATAATCCTTCTCCAGCTTCTCTTCAGACCCACAGACAATTAAGTTTGATTTAGAAGCATTTGAACCTTAGCAGGTTAAATCTTTCAAACCAGATGCTTAAAACCAGTGAAACAAAGGAAAAATACTTGTATATTGAAAATATCTTCATAAAGCTTTCTACCCTCAGAGGGAGCACTTCAGACAAACCGGGCACATACCACAGCCATGCTCAGAGCCACCATTCTGACAAGACAGTCCACTACACAGCTCAGGAGGCACGAACAGCGTGCGCCAGAGCTCAGTAACACAGCAGCGCTCTCTCAATATTCAATCACATCTGCCATAGGTGTAAGTACAAAGCTCACTTGTTAGGGCCTTTTCCTCAATGCGTAAGATTTTAATGAAGTGCTTTAGCTAATTATCTCTTGGTTTTCAATGCAGAGTGTAGTAAACAGTTCATACTGAAGCTTAAAATTTAAACTAGGGGAAGACATGGAGAACCTTCCCACAACTAAAAAAACTCTTGGTTACAAAGATTTATTTCTTAATTGCATCAACAAAAAAATTTCAACAGCAAGTATGGAGATACTGGATAATGCACTTCAGGTTCTACTTGGGACAAAAACGTCCATAAATTTTTATGGAAAAATCTCCTGGGCAAGCAGCCCTTAAAAAAAACCAAGGAAGTTTGGGCTAAATTCTTCATGGTTTTGCATTACTGAATAGAGATCTTGGAAATTAAACTTTTCAGTTTTTAAATTAATGAAATTCTAGTCCAAGAAGTTAGAATATTCTACTTGAACATACAACTTCCCCTTCTCTGGGGCTAAGAAAACACAGATATATTTATTTCAGAAGAAGTTTAGTGAACTATAACACTCACTCATATCTATAGTTCCCTGTCATGCAACTTAACTTTGAATCTGTCAAAATTTACTGCATTAATATTGCTGGTGTGAGTACTGCACTGCTGCAGTGAGATATAACAAACCTGATTAATAGAGAGGTAGCAAACAAACAGAACACTTAATTCCAGTTGTTTATACACAAACTACAAAATGGACTCAGGATGGGTCATGCTTGCAATTCATCCACCTATTTATACAGGCTTCCTATTGAAAGTTAGCTCCCTGGCAAGCAAAGCACAGCTTCTCATTAAAACAAAATCTTTCTGCCCCCTTTTTTTGGTTTTTTTGCTGTTTTTGATTTGGTTTGGTTTTGTTGTTGTTGTTCTGTTGGGGTTTTTTGGTTGGTTGGTTTAAATAAAAAGATTTTTCAGAAAAGCCTCAACTCATCTCTGTCAAAAACTTGACAGGACTGTTCATTGCTGTTGGTGACATATACTTCCAAGTGTGACTGGAGATAGTATGTCTAAGCTCCAAAGTCCTTAATAATTTTTATACTCTGAGATAGGAACAGCTTCCTCACAGTACACAAATTCTAATAAAGAATTTCAATAGTCAAGACTCAATACATATGGATATACCTAGTATTTTTATTTACTCTAGCGACTCCTTCCCATTCCTGTCTCCTACAGCATTCTCTGTGAGATACCTGGAACAGCATCATATTGAATAAGTTTAAGAAAATATTTCCTCTCTAAAGCCTGTAGTTTTATCAAATTGTGAACAAATGGGAGACTCTAAAGATTGCTGCAAATCAAGAAATATGATCAATAGCACATTCTCCCACTCAACATAAATGTCTGTAACTTCACACACAGACACACACACAAAAAGAAAAAAGAGCTGTAAGTTCTTAGCAAAACAAAGCCATCCAAAAAATATTCTATCTGGACCAGGTTACAACAACAAACCAAGACACTGTGATACTCAAGCACACAAATCCAAAATACATCTTCATTCTGACATGGATATGAGAAGACAAATGTATTTCCTTTGAAGCAAGTTTCCTTGTTCCAAAAGGCCAAAATATCGCATCACCACATCTAGAGACAGCCATGTAACAGTCCACACTATAAGAACTCATATTCCCACAGTTAAAGGCATCAACAACAGCAACAGGCTGAGCTTATGACAAAACCTGGAAGACTTAAGTGGCTCAGGATCTAACTAAAATGGTGCTCTGATGGTTTCCTCAGCTAAGTTATCTTCAGTTTGCTTCCCAGTTTTACCTCTAATAAATACTACCTTTTTTTTCAAACCCCTCAGACTAGTTCACATGCATAGGCTTACTGACATGTTGAAATCTACATCATTAGATCAAGACATATTTGTCTACTGCTTCAGTCAGTATTTCTGAAATCCTAGTCAGCCAAAGTCATCAGAATTTGACTACTTGGTAGACCGCTAGGAGCTTTATTTCCAAAGGTCAAAATTTTACTGTTAGCTATGGTATGAAGACATACATGTTTTCAGTTACAACATTTCAAAGCAGCTTCTTTTGTTCTTGTATAAAGCGTGTCAAAAGAGTAACTTACCTATTATACTGAATTCCAGACTACAACATGGATATTTTCCATAGGAATAATGGGCAGTGAGTATTTACTTTTTGTGTGGACCTTTGAACATGCTCTCACATCCATCCCAAATAAATTACATCTATTTAATTATAAAAAGGTACTGAGTAACTGCTTCTAGATTGGTTTTAATCAAGTAAGTAACCAGTGTATACATTTATCTTTAGAGAAAAGTTTTGATATTCAAAACCATTCAACTGCCTTCATAAATTAAAATACCTAAATCAGAAAGATTATTGCTTGTTATATAAACAATACAACCAGAAATCCACCATAGCAGCATAATTGTCTTGTACAGCTCTAGATGAGCAGTTCTCTTTAAGCACAAAAGCATTTGAAAAAAAAATCTTATAGCCAAGGACAAGAGTCTATTATTTCTGCTATTTCACCCCAGCTTCAGACACCGGGCATCTGTTCTACTAACTCAGTACTTGGATTCCTAACTACTTCACAAATTCTAATTTGAATTTAATCAGTCTTCACTGCAAGGACTGAAAAATCCCACCTACCTGTCTAAAAAATCAGATACTAGGGAGAACAAAAAGCATGAGTATTGCCACACTGTGCTCTGAAAACCATCATTCACTTAAGTCACAGCACATGTTTCGTTGCTTTTGTGATTTGTATTATATCAATCCTGCCTATAATCATGGCATTTAGTTTGCCACCTTTCCTTTCTGTCCTGCATTCCTTCTATGATTTACTTCATGTTTACTGCTCCACATCAAGCTCCTTTTCCATCCTTTCAAGTTCCTTCCCCCTCAACCCTCCAACATTATAATTGATAAAAATCTTCCTACTTTGAACCTGGAAGACCGAAGATAATGCCTCAAAGCATCTCTTGCCTTACTCCCAGGGCAATGTCCAGTTAAAGACAACTGTATTGCCACCAGACCAAGTGTGGGACAGGTATAATACAGTGAATCTCATCCTAGGTAAAATAAGCCACCAGAACCAAATTAACAGACAAGAAACTTTAAAGCAAACAAAAACAAAATTGTGCGTCTCGTTAAGTGCTGCAGCTTGACATCAACACGAATAGAAAAAATGTAGAAGCACATACTGCATTGGTAAAGGAAAACATGAGCCCTACATGTGAGGGCTTTTAAAGTAAACGAATACATGCCCTGCTTGCCTTTCCAAGAGGATTTGCATTAAGAAAAACTCTTGTATGCACTGTACAGAC
Source organism: Cnemophilus loriae (assembly GCA_013397755.1). Lineage (NCBI taxonomy): Eukaryota > Metazoa > Chordata > Aves > Passeriformes > Corvidae > Cnemophilus > Cnemophilus loriae. Next base: position 1,634,781 of record VZTF01007561.1, on the reverse strand, counting down.
ATATATAAACCCATTTGTTTGTCACTGATATTTCCAGTTGGTGTAAACCAGGTTTTGTTTCCATATATTTCCCCAGCCACCATTTTCAGGACTTTTTTTTTTGCCCTGGGCAGTCACAATGATTTCCACAACAACAAAGAACCGGTCATACCTCCTTCATTGCTTTATTTTTTATTCTGATGCCAATCAAGGGAAAAACAAACTACAACCTTCTCCCAACCCAAACCACAGACAATCTAAAGAAACAGGGTCATCTTTCACTGTAAGATATCTTGGGATAACAGAGCAAAACCAAGAGCCTTAGACTCAATGAAAACAGAAAAACAGTGTTACTTCATCCCTGACTAAGGGTTTAAAAAAACCAAACCAAAACAAAAATACCCAAAACAAACTAACCACATATCACTTATAGAGAAGGATACTTTCTTGTCAGGCCTGGTAAAGGAATCACACACAAAAGCTTGCACCATTTTGCCAACTATTTTACTCTTAACAAAAGATAGCACCTGTTACACAAAACCTGCTACACAAACTGGAAAATTTGATTTTCCTAAAATAACACAAGAAGTCCTGCCTATAACAGCTGCTTTCTCTCAGAGGACTCTAAACAAGATGCTCAGAGTTTCAAAACAGGAAACGAACCCCTATTATACATCAGATTTCTATCTAGCGGACCCTGGAAGTTTTGTGCCTCCCAAAGACGTGATGTTGCACATAATTGCAAGCACAATACGGGAAAAGTTTCAGAAGAACTGAGTCATATGATTTTCTGAAGACTCCAATATACAACAAATACGCCTTTTTAGAGAGCCTGAATGCCAGGTTGAATTTTATTTATGATCTACTTTGATTTCTGCCAGAGCATAGTAATATAAGCTCTGAAACAACATAGACCTAGACTGCATATTAAATGACAAATTCTACAGAACTCTACTGTATTATTTTGGGTAAGACGAACCAAATCCTTTAAGTAAATAACGGTGGTCTCAAGAAGATCTCAGCATTAACCTTGGACAGATATAACCAGTATGACAATTTCAGAGTTACATTTCAAATATATTTTTTTTCAAACAAGTAGTAAGAGTCCAAATCAAATAAAGAAAATGAGTTTCATGTGACAAGCTTTCATAGTTGAGGGACACATACAAGCACTGAGATTGAATCAATAATACTTCTAACTAGAAAACAGTAAAGCAACCATCTACAATGAAAATAATTAGATAACTAGATCATGTGTATTTATTACATCTGCAGCTAAATTTTATAAACGTCTCAGAGTAGGTCAAGGTGCTTTTCAGTTTTGCTTATGTTCCATTTTTCCTTATATTGCAGATTGATGACACAGAAGAATGAAGACTCAGTCAAACTCACATTTAAAGGGTTACCACAGACTGGCAACTCATGGGGTCTTCCCCACTAGTGGGGTAAGATGACAACTCACTTTTCTTTTAGTACTGGGTTACAGAAAGGTCTGAAACAAATGTTTTGTCAGTGTTCTGATCAAACCTGTACTTTTAGGTTATTACAGCTGACAGCTGCTCAAAATTCCATCGCTACTAATTGTCAGTGCTCAAGATGCCCATTTTAATAATTCAATGGTTACATATTAACGATGACATCCTAAGTAATTCAGGCCACATATAGATAGCTGCAAAGATCCCTGCCAGGAATTTTTCCAAACCTGCCCCTGCACTATGTGGCAGATCAGTCATTTATTAAGACCATTTTAACTTCTCCCTAGCAATTTTATTAGCTGCATAGAAGTTAATCAAGAAGTTAATAATCAAGAATACCACATAAAATGGACTATGAAGAACTAAAGGGGCACTATAAAGCTCTGTAAAATGATGAGATATGATATAAGAAAGAGTCTAGACTTATTTCCAATACCAAGCTCCTAAATTAAGGTGTACATTAAAAGCAAAGCATTAATTTACATAAGTATTTCTTTTTTGAACAGCAGCTAAGCAACACATCTAAAAAAGGTAAGATCAAGAATTCCTAGGAGCCATAACAAGTTGGGGTTTTTTTTCAGGAACCAGAAGATCCCCAAAGTCTCCAATCTCTGCTCAACTGCCTGCAAGACCACAGGAAAGATTTATTACTTGTGTTACATTGTTCAAATCAAGAAAGCTGTCACACCATCGTTACTTCTGCCTATGCCTCCTTATTTCCCATCATGCATTTGTTAGAGAAAGTGCCTGGAAAAGTGATTGACAAAGGCAATGAATTGATGAGCAACATGGCCTTCCTAGAAACACACCTACAAGATTCAGAAACAAAGCTCAGGTTAGCTGATTTTCACTGCATTACTACCAATAAATCTGCTGTATTAAAACTTCCATGTCACCAAGGTTACATAAGGCCTGCATACCAAGTTCATCGTGCAAACTGCTACCGCCTACAGCAGATGCAGTGGCATGTGATGCTTCTAAGTGGACACTCCCATTTCTCACCAGCAAGGAGGCGCTAGCGCCGGGCACAGCTGCCTGGGAAGGGGGGCGGGACTGCACTCTGACCTGGGAGGAGCACTGCTGGCCTTGCTGACCATCTTGAAGGCTACGAGAAAACACGCATTGGGGACACATTACCAGGGAGAAGTGAAAAAGAGCTAGAAGTGAAGCAAAACAAGATTTTTCAGTTTAAAGAGGAAAACTTCTTTTAAAAAAAGTGTATAGTAGCATTAAGCAGACAATAGTTAGAGTTAAAGTAACCCCTAAGTTCTATGTAACAGAGTATTTAGGCACTAGTTACATCAGTAATCTAGAGATACTGTTCCTGTCAACTTCTTAGAAGTATTGCTTTCTAAGATCTCCCCAAGTCACTCAACAGGTATATTCTTCTATGTCTTAATTTGTGGGTGCAAAAATTACTGGTGGTTAGCTTAACTATAGACTAACCTGAGGCATCACCTATATTTACTACTGGCTATTCCAGTCTTCTCACAATAGTTGGGGTCCTTTTTGATTATTCAGGTATGACCTGATCAGCTGTTTAGCTGTCTGTTTAGGGGTTTTTTATTAGTCACAGAGACATCACCTTCCTTATTATTAATCCACCCTCTAGCTAAAAAACATCTTTAAGCTTTGTTAATGGCCATCTGATACCACAGACCTTGTAGATAACTGAAGGGATATGTTTAGATTCAGAACTATTTTGAACATATTAAGACTCTCTATAGAAAGTTTTTAACTGGCAAAAGTTTTAAGTTGATTCTGAAGTTATTTTGAAGATATAGCAAAAGCTTTATTACTCGCCAAAACACAGGTTTTAAAAGTCAACCTGGCCTTCAGAGAAATTTGTACATTTATAGCCATGAGCAGACAACATTTGAAAATGTTCATTCTCCTCTTTACAGACTTCCATTGCAAAATTACTTTATAAAGCTATTTACCAAAGTTAGATTTTTAATAGCTTGTTTAATATTAAACTTTTAGTATTAGATATGACAAAGTGTCAGAGTACATGACGTTTACAGTTTATATCATACCATCTTTGCAAGAGCAGTGGTTTTATTATCCTTCATTTTATGGATTTAAAGAAGTTACATTATATAGTCATTAGCTGTGGCATTATCTCAGATAAAAGATTTTATACTTTAAAGACTGGAAAATAGCTTAAATACACTTGAAAAACAGTATGTATCACCTGTTGCTTTTAACACCTCACTGTTTACAGTGTGATGCTAGAGTTGGCAAATGAGGCAACTACAAAACAAGATCTTACTAAGCTGAAGAGTTATATCTGATATACTTGCTTTTAACAGTATTTTCTACATCATCTACTTTTCAGTTCTTTTGTTAGAGCATCACTGGAAAACAAAATATGGATGTAAGAATAGGTGTTAAGAAAAGCTCATGCAAAATAATGCAGGCATGCACACAGCTCAGGAGGAAAAGAACTGCAACTCGTTATTTATTGTATTCTAACATTTTAATCTGAAATTTAAATTCAGTATTTTGCTGCTATACACAAGGCTTTCAGTGAGCTATGCAGCAACAAAAGCCCTAGGGAAGCTTACAGATGTGCCAACCTCCACTGTCTCCCTTAAGCACTATCAGCAACACCAAAACAATGCTAAATAACACTGCTTTCCCATAAAGAGCAGGTACATATCAAGAGGTAAATACATAGCTGCCCTTTGAATATTTGAATAGTTATCCACATCTGTCACAATTAAAAAATCCCACCAAAATATCGATGTCAACCAACTGCACAGATAGGCAAAAAACATGTTTATTCTCTGCCTAACTGATCATTATAAGAATAAAATTCTCCTTCATACAGTCACTTACACACATGCATACACCACTGACTACATGGGATGCCAATGCATACTTATTTTTAATGTGCCCAAAACACTGCTGACATTTAGACAGGACAAAAGCAGGGGTGGATGGTGTTTTATGGTGGATTTTGGATTTGTTTTGGTTTTTTAGGTTACCAGGCACAATCTGGTGTCTAATTTAGCATCAAACCAGCAGAATTTATCAGACCAGGTTTTACTTGTCTACCATTGCCAAAGACATATATAATGCCATTGTCTCTTTTACTAAATATTTCACAGAGGAAGTGAAAAGTAATTGCAGTCACAGATAGGAAATTTTAAAAGAAATCAGGTTTAACTCCACAGGTCTTAGGGAACATTCCCCCAACATCCAATTTTATGACAGTTAGAAGATTAAAGTTTTGCTGGCAGGAATAAGAAACGCATAACATCAGGGCAACTAAACAGTAGTAAATCCAATACTCTTTAGAAGTTTAATATCTGAAGTCATGGGTTAGCAGTGTCAGAAACAAGACTGGGCCAGCTCACTAACAGCATATAGGAGTGATGTCAGTACAATAGCAGTGATATTTTGAGAACTTCTTAGTGGTAACTGGCTAAAAATGTCTCTATATTTCTTCACTTTTGTTCCTTAGGCATGATTTCTTTTCTTTTAAACCTTTCTTGAGGATTTCCTTCTTCCATTAACACAGAATTTACACCAACAATGCTTTGAGTAAATTAACCTCACTAAGTATTCAATTCTGAATATGTCTATATTTTAAAGTATTTTTGATAATGTATGTCATTATGTTAGAGAAAGTACAGTGAGAATTTTTGGGTGGTTTTTTTAATTTAGAATGGAACAAATCTAGATAACAAAGATGCTTAGAGGAAATACAAGGCTAGAATATTTAATCTGCTTTTTCACCCTTAAACATCTTGTCTGATTAAAAAGTTACTGCCACTTCACAAAGTGAAATTCATGATTCACAAAGTTACTTCATAGTCTCTCACTGAAGTCAAGCTTACGCCACAGGAACCTTAATGACTGCACTAGCATGTGGAAATGAGGCAATTGTCAACCACAGTTTAAAACAGAGTCCTTTATTTTACCTACTTTATACCTACAGGAAAGAAAACACTCTTTTCTACCTAATACACAGTTAAGGAGCTTCCATCAGTCTGCACAGCCTCTTATGTAGCAATACACAAAACTGCACTACTCTCCTTTATAAAAAAAATGGAAAACAAACAAAAAAAAAATTAGAGGCAAGTGAAGGCAACCAGGTAAAGCAAAAGTGATCTGAACGAATACAAAGTTTTATCATCCTTCACTATGAAATAAATCACTAGCTTGAAGTCAAACACCCTGCAATCAGCAAGACCAAAAGCTTAACAAAAAAACCCTGAAATTACATGATTACTGCTTCATACTGCACTAGCCACTAAAAACACACCTAACTAGTTTCAGTCCTTGATATGACAGAAGTCAATCCTTCATCTGTTAGATTTCTAGGTACCATTCTTGCAATCCCCCTGCCTGAGGAAAATTTGCAGACATAGTCCTCAAATATTTCAGCGGTATGACAAAGATGGCACAATTTCTTTGCTATCCTCTATTGTAAAGTATTTTCTTGTAATTTGCTCAGTTTCTACAGCTTTTCCTAGTTCAAAAAATTACATAAATATACCCAAAACTGAAACACAGTTTAGCATACGAAGGAAAATCATTAAGAATATATAACATATGCAATTACTCCCACATATTTATCATGTAACTGAAGGAAGAACTACTTCAATACTCATAGGGGAGTGTTCCTTCTTCTACAAGCCATGTTCTGCTTACCAGATTCTCCAATACCATAAGCAACCAAGGAATTGAAAGACTTAAAACACAAGTTTAAAAACTTATTGTGGTTGCTGTTTCTACTGTTCAGGCTGATAGATCAAACAGAGCTGCTGGATGGAACAAATCACTAGGCTCAGCATTGTAAACAAAGGCGCCAGTAAAGTTCAGGGGGACTCCTGAGATACATGTACACAGTACATTTTAAACATTGCCAAGGCATGCAAAGTGCCACACAATTAGATTAAATACTAAGAAATACTGGGCATTCTATTCACTTCATGATTTCTCTTTTGCTGTAAAAAGCTGCAGAATCTTCATAAAGGTTTACCTGTATTTTAGATTTGGAGCCTCCGTATGTATTTAGATTTTTATAATGTTCTGTCATTTTGCGTTATGTCTCACAATCTACAGACGTGAAAAGTGATCACAGTACTAGTCCCTAATGCTTACTTTCTTCACGAAAAGAAAACCAAAACAGGGAGTGCTGATACTATTTTCTTGGGTTTCTCTCGTTGATTGAAAGTTTCTACAATTTTTTATAAAAATCACTGAGGCTAAGTTTGTTAGCATTAGTTAATTTTGCCATCCATCTGAAAACAGCTACAACATGTTAGAGACTGACTATCCTGACCATTTTAAAAATAGTGCCACATATACATGCACAATTCAACAAGCCCACAGTGACATGCAGTGACAGCTCAAGGAGGTTATGGTGGGGAAGGAAGTAAAAAGTGCTTTTCTGGCAACACTGGTGGGTGTGGGGAAGTGGTCTGCTGCATGCATGCTAAATATGGTGGAACATTTAGATACCCTACCTGAGGGGTGATCCGATGAGCAATGTAGGAGGGGTAGGGTTACTCCCTGCATTGTGCCGGCGTCGTACTGCCTGACGCCTAAATGTGCTGCGTTCACGGCGAAATGTGACAGTCTCCTCGCTGGCTTGTGCTGCTGCATCAAGACAGACTTTAGGTCAAATAAGAACCCATCCTAGTTACGTACACAGTAACTTAAGACTCCTTTCTTCCCTCTGACCCTCCCCAAGTTAATGAACTTGACTTGCAACAACAAAAGTAGCTTATGCCCTAACTGTTCAAATAAGCTGCCTCAAGACAGGATCACAACACACAGTTATTAGCAAAAATCTGGGCGGTTGGGAGAGTGTTCTTGAATATACAGCTTATTTTCTTTTCTACCCCTAGATGCAAACAGCCAGGTTGCAAAAGAAGTTGGATATCCCAAGTCTTTTCGGTTTACACATGGCAGGAAGAGACAACTGATCTCATCCTTTATCTCACTGAACAGGTAATTAAGAAGAAGCCTGAAGAGCAACCTAGCAAAGTTGTCTACCACTTCTCACCATAATCTTCTCAATTTTATAACTTCCGCCAAATAGCTAGGATTGAGGTTACCCTCATCACAACTCTTTCAGGAGACAAAACGAGTAGCTTTTTTTTCCTCATAAGCATCACAGGATACATGTTACTCCTTCTAGACTAGTTACAATATAATTTACAGAGGCAGAAGGTTGAGAATAAGTTAGAGAGTAACTTCTTTATAAAGACTGATGGTTTTGTTATTTCAACTCCCCAAACGAAAGGTCTGGTTCATTTATAAAGCAACATCGTAAAAAACAGTTTGTATGTACTCAAGGGATTAAAATATTTATCTACACATTACCCCTCAAAATCCACCTGTACTCCTTAAACTCTACAGTCTAAACAGTCTCAGATTTGGACTGCTTCATGGTGTGTCTGCAATCTGAGAAGGCTTCCTCCTGAGCCAAGGAAGCTCCTAGCCAATTTGAATGCAGAGCACTGAAGAGCTCAAATGAATGGGCCACAGAGAACATAGGGTTTGGCAGGCAAGTGGAGGAGAAAAAAAAATTGACATGAAGTCAGTGCAAGAGGAGAATCACAGTCTTGACAGGGAAGTCACAACTTGGTAGCCAAGAAGCCTGTTACTAGAGTGATAATACCAAGGATTGTGTCAAACAAACAAAAACCAACACCCCCTCTCCCCCACCAAAAAAACCTCACAGAGAGCAATAGCAGAAGAAATACTACAGGCAGAGCAGCCCATGTGCACTTCAGCACACTTCAAGTTACAACACTGCTGTCATTAAGCTTTCAACAGTTACCAGCAAAGATTCTAATGCTGGTCTACAGGGAGCAGCAACCTATAGCAACCTACTACTGTTGGGTACTACTGCCATAGCTCGAGCAATAAAGGCTGAGACAAGAGTTTAATTCACCCATGTACCACAGGTTACCAAATGAATTCTGTATCTGAAGCTTCAGTCTATAGCTATCTTTAAAACAAAAGAAGCTACATGAAGAGATACACTTTAACACCAACATTCAAGTTAAAAGCATTTCATAACCACAACTAGAGAAGTTAAGAGCATCCTTAATTCAGTCCTTCCCTGTACTTTCAGGAAAACCAGGAGTTGGCTCATTCTCTCCTCATTACTCCACAAGTCTTTTTACAATTCTAAGAATTAATAGATTATACTACCTTTCCAGGGTATTTCAGCAAGAATTCACTAAGTTTCTCCTGTGGTTTAATATACAGCTTTATTTTAATACACTGCCTAATTTCTTTAAGCATTTCTTTGCAGCTCTCATACTTGAAGTACAAAGCAAGTGAACCACACTAAACAGGACAGACTGAATCCTGACATATGAGGTCAAAACCACCCATTAATTTTGGGAGACAATTTGGAAAGCTCATTTTCTCTAGGATACACATCAGCATATAAAAATTCATATTTATAACACAGCTTCCACTGAGTTCAGATGCAAAAGCAATTCTGATAATCAGACAGTAGCTAAGCACCACGAAATAAAGAAGTGACTAGTCTTAACTGAAATGTAAATATCTGAATTACCATAAAGATGGTAAACATCAGCATTGCATCTTAATTACCACTTGCAACTACTTAGCAAAAGCAGCCTTCGAGTGCAATTCTTTAAGGTAGCATACTTAACACTGACATCTGTTCTTCTTTAGCAATCATCATTTTCTTAAATAACTGAAGCAGAGACTATGGAAACACAATAGGTCCTCCCTACAATGGCTGCAATTTATCACTAAAGCAAGTCTGTCTCAAGGACTAACAGAGGCAGTGTCCTGTGAGGAAACTAGATATACAAACATGCTCAAAGATAAGAAAAATAGAAAACAAAAAAACCTCATATGTACTTGGGGATTAAATTCAAAGCTGTACAGGCAATGCTTCGGCATTTTCTAACCTTTCATTATTTCATTTTAATTTTTAAAAGTCAAAGTAGATTTTGGTGTAGCTTTCTACCTGTTTTACCATGAGATTTTTGGTTTATCATCTTGGAACTTTTGTTCAAGGTACATCTTTTATACACATTCTTCCTGAATGCAGGTTGTGACATCCAGGGCCACTACACAAGTCTACAAGTTCTTATGAAAAGACTGCAGGGCTTTTCAGACTAACAAGCTCCAAGTCTGCTAACATTACACAACACTGCAAGAAGTTACATGTAGAAAACACGACTAAGGAAGTTAAAAAAACCCCAAAAAGCTAGCTGAGCAGAGAGGATCAGCATAAAGCGCAGAAAGCCAAACTGAGCAAAGTTTGCTTTTGATTGTAAAGGAAAACCAGAGGGGCTGTATTTTGTTTTGTTTATTGTATCGGCCCCTTGGGTTTGCTCAGTCTTGGGGAGGACTTTTTGGTGAATTTTTATTTTTAATATCATTTCATAGAAGACACACTATACATATATATATACACACCCGTATGGAAAGCCCTTTATGTTAATTTGCATTATTTGTGCAATTTGTGCAATTTGCTTTAATGAAAAGGAGCAGTGCAACTGCTTGTGAGTTCACCAGTAGGAAAGTAAGACAAAGTTCCCAACTTACCCTCTACCATGATCTGAGAACAGTTTTATCATGTGTCAATATAAATAAGCTTTAATATTTATGATGTCACACACACTTCTCCAATACTGCTACTTACATTTCTGAAGACTAGGATAAGTTGGTGTAAGAGCCAATATCTACAGTCATGTACAAACATCTAGATGTAACAGGAAGTGATAACACAGGTAATACTTGTAAAGTTCCTGCTTACTTTAGTTTAATCAGTAGAGGAAGACAAGCTTTTCAGCTTACAGAATGTTTGTTAAAAGGTGCTCTATGTCTTTTTATTCTACACTTCTATGCTGAATCACTACACTTAACGTCAAGAAATCCAAGCATTTCCTCTGCATGTTGTCATACGAATGTGAGTCCCCCAACATTACCTATTCTCAAGAACGCAAAAATCATGTTTGAAGTTCAAGGTGCACAAATTACAAATATAAACCTACATCCCAGAGATCAATAAAATACGAGGTGGAGACCTCGTGACAACCTTGTGGCAAACTTAACCCCTCACAAGCCTATTCCCAAATATAATACATCTAATTTCAAAGAAGAAATAATGACACTTGTATCTGTTAATGAATATGTTCTTGCATGCACAGTTGTATTAAAATTAACTTGTTTAATACTTCTGATTGGAAAAGAGACAACTTGGCTGTTACATTCCTAAAAAGTCATGAGGATATAATTTTGTCATCAGACATTTGGAATGATACTTTACATTGAACCTTTTTATGCCCACCTCTGTAGTTTTCCTAAGTTTTAAACAGAACTGAAGACTCACAGTTTATAGTTTTACACTACAAATACGCAACTGTTGTATAGGACACCTAGCTTTAGGAAACAAAGTACAAATATTTCCTTTGAACAGGAACATTTACATAAAAACTAGCCAAAACATTTGCAACATCTCTCTGCACCTATTTAACATTGCTTTTAACCAAAACTTAGAAGATGGAAGCTTAAGAAGCACAACCGCCAAAATTTTATTGCATCAATACGACCATTTCATTTTGCTACATACAAATGCTAAACCCAGTGCCTTACATAAATTCTGAAATACAGACAAATTCTTCATAAGAAGATTCCTGGAAAGATGTGGTATGAAACTAATACAAAGGTGAAGTACCCATGTGGAAAACCATAAAGTTCTTTGGATAAAAACTGCAAATATCAGTCCAACTAGAAAGCAAGCAAGAAAAAACCCACCACAGCAGGAAGCCTCCTTCACTCTTCTCAGGAAAAAGGAAGAAAAAAAAAGTCTAACTGAAAAACCCAACACCCCTCTCCCATCACTTAAAGCCTAGATGTTTTTGAACATTAGTCAGGTTAAGCATGGTTAAAGGTGCACACAGAACCTGAGCGATGGTCGGACATGCCCTTTCTCACCCTATCAAATAGGAAATTGTGATCTATTTTCAATCACTAATTACTAAACCTACACATTCTCAGCAAGAGCTAGAATGAATAGCTTACAGCTCATGCACTCACATAAGCAATAAAATTTCTCTTCTACTATAGAACATACTTTGCACCAAACCAAACAGCAGAAATGTTGTTCTTCTGTATTGAGCATCTATATCTCACTTGTGTACAAAACCTGAGAGAAGATGTTCTTCACACGCATTTACGGGTTAGCACTACCATTCTCCTCATGGTTGAGGCATTTATAGTTTATTTCCACACGCCCTAACACTGTATTAAAAACTGTACTTGAAAGATACCCAAGTAGAAAGCAGTCAGTTCAGCCCATTTCTTCAGTATGCAGTTGTTAATCACCATATTATTATGCACCTTGACAAAACCCACAGTTGCAGAGATTACTTATACTTCTCTGACAAAAAAAAAAAAAAAAAAAAATCGAAGTAATGGCTCAGGGTATTATAACTGACTGTGGATATTTAATGAAAAATATCACTAATGACTGTTTCTGAAGAACAGAGATGTGGGCAGCAAAGGAGAAACAATGAAGAACAGTGGTATCTCCAAGTTACAAACTTTTGCTAGAAAATAGTGCAGAAGAAAACAACACTCAATTCAGGAAAGAAAGTAAAGCCCAAGACTTCAGTGTTGTGGTTACATTTATAAAAAAGAAAAAAAAGTAAGTCTGAAACTAGCCTGGAGAAATATTTACAACTCCATCAAAACAGTCACTACAACAGTCTGAAAAGCAAAACACTATCAAGGAAGGAACAAGCAGGACAATAAAACCATCTGGTTTGAATTCTGAACCAAACATTTTTACAGACCAGCTTGACAGTAAAATTTTTATACTAAGGCCAAAGATAAAACTAGGAGTCCTAGTTATTCTACTTCATTGTACCTCCCACTTGAATTATTCCACTTTTAAAAACATTAGGCTACTCACATAGACCTCTTGAATACTGTGCCGATGGACTTTGGATCAAAGAACTAAAGCTAAACCTCATCTGATCCCCTGCCCAATACAGACCCTATATCCCAGGATCTAGGTATCAATATCTAGTATTATGTTCATGTAGCAGACAAACATTCAGAACTAACTTCATTAAAGATTGATGTCAATTATGACTTTGTGTTTAGATTTATTCACCTTAAGGGAAAGATGCTGTAAATCTTCAGAACACAGCATTTCCAAGATATGTGGCATACTATGTTAGCTTATCACACACAGTAAATCATGTTTGCATTACATGGCCTTAACTAAAACATCGAATGTTAATTAGTGGCCAACTTCAATACATGAGTAAGTTTTATCTCACAGCTACATTTTGCAGAAATGTGAGCAATTCCATCACGGTTCACAGAGCTTTTAGAACTTTCTTGCTTACATACATACCAATAAACCCAAGTACATCTACAAACCAGCATGAAGACGCAGCTTCATTTTTATCTAATATTAAAAATTCCTATTCAACTCCTGTTTGAGATGAATACTTAGCAAACACATGAACAACACATGTCAACAAAATGGAACCACTTTTCCCAAATCAAGCAAAAGTCACCTAATGGAAGTGTCTGTATTATCCATAAATACCAGAAAGGGGACAGAACACAGAACTGAGTCTCCACAAAATGTACTAAAATTTTGCTTTACTGGGAAGTGGTTAACAATTAATAGACGCAAGACTCATTCCAAGTGTTACTTAATTGGAAAGCTCCAAAACTGCAGAAATTCCATGGCAGCCTCATATCATTCCTAACACTCTCTACATCTAAGTGTTTTAAGGCAGCAATCCGATCTCTACTGAGATGACAAGATATCCAGCATCAGACGGAATTCTGTAAAACTCAACCTCCACACACAAAAGCTGTGACAGTACAGTAGAATGCTTTCCAAGTGAGATACTGGAAAGGGCTAATACTAAAAATTTTGTCATGCTTGAACCAAATGCCATGTACATTATGATTCTGCTGGCTAATATCTAAAAAAATCAAGTAATGGAATACCATCTTTTGGTTCCAATAAAGACTCTCATATAGAAGAGACCACTTTCTAGTGTTGATCTGCTTACCTGGGTCCAGTTACAGCAGGGTTCTACTGAATACATGAATAGAGACAGCCAACATACATGCAACCCGATCACAGGAACTTGATACATTTTTCACTTTCTACCATTTTTAAACTCCAAACGGTCATGCAAAACTGTTTGGTTTAGTAGTTTGAGCATGAACTGGCATATGCTCAGTAAACAAGATCAGAAGCCTCATCTTCTGTAATTATATTAATTATATCTGCAGGAAAATGTAGCAAAAACTAAAGCCATCAGAAGCACGGAACAGCTCTACAACACAGGCAAATCAAGTCATGACACAGACCATGTGCAACATCAGCATAGTAGGAAAAAAGTAATATATTGCTAGCAGCTGACATGACCATTGGCTGAGTAACAGAGAACTGAATTGTAATAACTGCAGGCAGACACACTAAGCATATATGTACAAATACACAGAGACTGAAGAGATGAACGGGTTTTCATATGTCACACGGAACACAAGACTAATCCAAACTCACAAAGCCCTGTTTTGCCTGCCTGTAGAGATGTACTGCAGACCTCGAAACACAGAAAACAGGATAAGCTGTTACTTCAATATTGCTATGCAATGTACAGAAGGAAAAATGCATCACACTACATGCAGTTTTATTTACAAAAGGGTATGTATCTCAAGAACTTAAAGTAAATAAACCTTAAATTACAGCAAGCTGTAAAACAGAGCAGCAACGTAAAGGGCACGTCTTTTACAGTCAATATAGAACTGGAGAGAACACTTGACTTTTCAGGCCAGCTTAAGTTTTATAAAACATCACTGTGTTATATACAGCATTATGGTGGTTCTTCAAATGGTTACAAACAGCAATCCAGAAACAGCACACATCTGACAGAAACCAGGCACAGGACAGTGCAAAGGGGTATTTCCAGAATATCACTAGACAGCTGAGCAACTTCAGCTAACCCACGACTCATTAACTCACAATCTACTTTTGGAGTCTGAAGAGTTAAACAAGGATAACTACTGCAAGACGTCTTCCATTTTTTGTTATAAATCCACCACATACACCTAATCTCAGAATTTTCAGATGCTGTTTCTCTGCATTTTCATGAATTGCAATTTCTATTCAAATGCACATACTATCTCACAGCAAGTGAGTCATTCGCCACTTCCTGGCATAATAATATAGAAATGAAACTACTGAGTTGTATCTGCAGAAGTGAAATACGTACAAGTTTGTACAGCATCCTGCTTAGTGGAAGATTAGTAATGGCTATATCCATTATGAAACAGTTACTTTAGCAGTTACACAAACACGAATGTACTTCTTAGTTTAGTCTCTAAAGACTGAAGGATAAAATGAAGTTATAATTATTGATTTAAGTCATATTTGAAAAACAGGAACTGAAAGCTGCAGACGAGAAAAGAGGAGGTGGTATTGGTATCAGTCTTTTAGTTATCCAGTGTGCATCTGTTAATTATTTGTTTCAGAAAGTTATCATAAGCAATTGCAGACATTTAAAAATATTTATATAAAATTATAAAATAAACCTTTCAGCAGGAGGTTGGACCAGACTACTTCCAAAAATCACATCCAACCAATATTCCCCAATCTTATGAAAACCCAAACCAAGTTTATTCTATAATTCACCTGCAACAATAAAATAATATCTTAATTTTCTTCAAAAAATTGTATACATATATACAGACAACATGTATTTATATTACAGATGTATGTCTTTAAAAATCCTCCCAAAAGGTGAAGACATCTCAGTAGTAAGAAATACTGACTATAATGCTCTTAGATTCTAAAGAGTTAAAACATTTTTCTCTCATTACTATTAGTCATGGGTAAGCCTAAAGAAGAAAGCCACAATTAAAGATACAGATGTTACAAAACTTGTAATATAAGCTATAAATTTTGGGGAAAAAAAAAAGGAACAAAACACACACAAAAGAAAAACCAGTAAAGAAGGACAGTGTGAAAGAATTAGTCAGACTGATCATGAACAGATAAATGTAACATAATTATTGCCTTGGTGCTAGACAAGACTGCATAAATATTTAAGTAGTGCTAAAGAAAGGTAAGTCAGTTTTGTTCTGCTTTCAAAAAAAAAGGCAGAGTAACACTCATTTCTTACAATCATAGAGGAAATACTTCCTCTTCTCTTGGTAGGAAGAAACAATATACAGCAAGTGTTGTTAACCATATCATGTCACCAGATCTGGAGAACTTGATTCCAGATTGCTTCTTAAAGACAGCCCGCAACTTATAGAGAAGTACTACTGGGGTACTTGCCACTTACTAAAAATACTAACAACTTCAAAATGACCAACACGCAAAATTTTAAACAGGAAATGGATTAGGCCAGCAAGAATGACAGCAAACCTTTCCTGTTTAAGCTGCTGCAGATTTGTATCTTTAAGACTGCTTTGAAATGCATTAAGGTTCATCTTCCCCACCATTTCACTCTTCAAAAGAGCAATCAAAATATTTCACAATACAGAGCATCTGTCTTCCATTAATTCTTTCAGACTACTGACAAGCAGTAAGCACATAAAGTCTGACACGTTCTGAAAGGTAAGGTATGTTAATCCTCCTTTGCACATACGGGGAGAATCTTAGCAGCTTTAAGCAGTAATAACACAAAACAAAATTGAACCAAATTTTGTGGTAAGGAAAGCATAGAATCAAAATGGTAAATACATAAAGGAGGCCTTTTATCAGTCAAATTACTCTCAGTAGACATGAAGAGCTGTCACTTTAACAAGGCCTTCGGAAGAATGTGTGTTAAGTGTTTAGCTTGTAGAGTTAGTACAAGAAAAGCAACCTTCACTCTTTTATTAAACCAACTGCAAAAATCTGTTACTAGTAATAACAGAAAAGTAAAAAATAAAATTAACAAATCTGCATACATTAGTAAAGAACAGGCATAGAACTATGTCTGAACTAATTGTAAACCAGTCAAATTTGATCAATAACCAATACACAGCTGAATTTCACTGTGGCACACTTTTTTCCTCCCCAGAAATTAATTGTACTGATTTTTATAGTTCTTGTGTTAATATTGGGGGACACACCACAAAAAAACTCCACAACAAAACCCAAACAAAACCAAAAGAAAACCCCACTATTGGTCATACATCTTATCTCACTGTGGGCTGGAAACCTCTCTTTTTAAGACAAAAGAGCCACTATATTTTGTTTAGGCAATCTATATAATAAGGACAGTCAAATTTGATATAGTTTATTTAAAATACCTGTCTTGATCTAAAATACAATTTTATGAAGTGTTTGTGCACCTAGATGTAAAGATCCAGATTATCTGGCAGGTATTGGCCCTTGAAAATTCCAAAGTCAGACTGAGGTAATTAGCAACCTCATATTGTTCTGAAAATGTATTTTAAAGATGCTTATCTACCTTGACACAAAAATCTTCCAGTTAAGGTAGTCAATATAGTTAACCAAGAAAAGAAACTAACATTACAGCAAGCAATAAACAAAAAAACTCTTAAGAGCTCCAAATTGTTTTAATGCCACTACTACTCTGTATTAATAACAGCTACTACAGGTAAGCTTATTATTCGCATTACACCAAGCAAAACAATAGTTAGGGAAAGTAAGGGGAAACAACATTTCTCTCCAGCACTAGAAGGTTATTGTGTTCACATAATGAAGACAAAAAAAAAACCCCAAAAACCCAATGTAAACAGCACTGTCTAGCCAGCAATGGCAAGGCTAAGCAAAAATCAAATCCCTAGGAGAATTCAGCTTAGTAACTACACCACTGTAAGAATCCACAATTAAAAGCAGCATGGTAAGGGTTTGGGATTGGTTTTATTTTTTGATACTACCTCAAGCCATGCCAGAGAGGCTGCAGTAGTTTGTATTACTCAATACAATGGAGCAGGTTTGATTTGATCATGAATAACAGTATTAAGATACAGCTCTAATTAATGAAGACTGCAGGCAACAAACCCCTAACACCTCTACTTAGAGATTTTGTAAGAGCTGTTTAGATTCAACACCCATTTCTGTAGATCTTCCAAGAGATTACAAAGGAAATGCTTTTTCAGTTTTACTGGGCAAGAGTGAAGAAACAGAAGGATGCTTAAGTACAGTTTTAACTTAGGTCATAGATACCAGACTCCTTAACAAAATATGACATGGTACTTCTGGTAGGTCATTTACTTACCTCCACTTGCTGATTCTTGCTCTTCCCCTTCAGGAAATGTAGCCTGGCTTGGTAAGCTATTCCTAGAACGAGTGACTGACTCTAAGTGTGAAGCCCTTCCCAACAGAGATAGCTCATCTAGCACCTCTCCTTCTTTGGCTTCCAAATCAGATTTTGAAGTGGTTAACTGTTTTATGTTACCTGGTGCCATTAAACTATTTGGGTCATTTAAACAAGCTACAGTACCACTGTCCAGGCTTAACACTCTGGCACGATTCTTGGCACTGTTTGTGCTAGAAGTCCGTCGTGTAGATCTTTTTTTGCTAATTCCTTCAGAGCTTACGTGGGTTTTGTGAGCATTTTCAGAGTCTGTGCCCCCACGTTCTTTAGAAACGTATTTGGTCTTTAAAGCACTGTATTTTCCCTCAGGAGACTGGCATGAATGGGAGGTGGTGCTGGAAGAGCTATCACTGCTGAACTGGTGAGCTGACTGCATGCTTGATGTCCTGCTCAAGTCACTTTGATCACTGGAGTCCTCATCGTGACAAAACACAGCACTGTGAGGTTTAGTACCAGATACACCTCGGAAGGAAACATATTCCCTGTGCCGACTCGAATCAAAACTACTAGCCCGCTTTTTTCCTGTCCTTCTCCGGCTGGACTTGTGGGTAGAGGCTGTTCGATGTATTAAACTAGAAGATTTTGGTCGAACGTCTCCTTCTTTTTGTTTTCCACTAGTTTCTTTAGAAGCTCTTGAATCTACTAACACAGCTAGTTTCTCACTCTGCTCCTCTCTTTGTTCAGCAGCCTTCCCATGCAGCCTGTCCGCTTGCGTAGTCAATTCATTGGCATGTGGGTTCTTATTGGCCTCTTCTGAAGCAGAGGCACCAAGACCTTTCTGGCTGTGCATCTCATCAGATGCATTAGAACCCTTTACCTCTTGAACACCACCCAGAGGGCTCACTTCCACAGCAGTCCTTTCGCTACTAGTCCTTTTGTCAGTAGTAGAACTACTGTCATCCTCTGAGTCGACACCACAGTCTTTTTTCTTACCATCCTTTTTCTCTTCTCTAGGAGACTCCTCCTCGTGCTCTGACAATACACTTTCTATATGCGTTGAGCTAGTATGTTCACTTTTATAGCTACTGATGGTACTGTTGGTGTCACGATCAGTCCCACTGCAGTAGCTTTCTGTTGAACCACTGCTTCTAGTACTCAGGCTTCTCAGACTGTCCATACTTTTGTCTGCTTTCAAGGATTTGCTCTTCCCACTCTTAGTCAATGGTTGAGGGCTGCTACTTTTCAGAATGTCATCTAATTGAAAAACTCCTGAAATGCAAGAGTTCTCACCCAAAGACTCTCGGGATCCAGAAGGGGGCTTGGAAGCTTCTAACTCACTGACAGGATCTAGTCCTCGTTTTTGCTGATAGAGGGGGAAGTCATTTAGTGAAGCATCTGGAAAAGCAACAGCAGAGCTAGAAGTCCTTGGTACACCTCGTGGTCTATGATCCTTCCTATAGGAGTGAGAATGTAGAGTTATAAGCGAAGCTACTTCTGTGTCACATGCACTGTTTTTAGACTGGTCCACAAGCTGGTTGTTCGAGAGGCACACTTTGTCACTGCTGTCCCTTGGCAAATCCTGTCCAGAGGACAATGAAGGTTGGATGGAGACAAACGAGTCGTTCGACACCAGACGAAAAAGCTTCCGATCAGTTGCCAAATCTGTTTAAGTACACATTTAAAAATATTTATGTAGAAAGTTCATGTAAGTTATACAACTTGCTTTAAAACTGTTTATATCAGACAAAGTAAATGAACTGAAAAATCCAATTGCAAGTACTGAGAATGTATCACATTACCATTTGAAAATATTTTATAACATCTGGGCAAACCCAACAGGCTTTTTTTTAATAAAATAAGAAACCAGAAATACCAGCTGATCCCTAGCAGCTAATAAGACAACACAATTCTGACAAGTCCCCAACTTCCTCTATTGCTTATGTGCCTTAGACTTAATATTTTTATGTATCCCAAAGTTTCTTAATTATAAAAGAATACACTGCCTTTTGTTTTGGTTCCTACATGCAGTAAACAAACTTTAAAATTATTAATGAAAACAGAGTAAACCCCATTAACTCTGAAGTCACCAAAAATCCAACAAAAATCACCTTTCCTGCCAGATACCAAGTAAGCTCAGTTAGCAAGGACACAGTCACTGTCACAGGTGTTTTTGTACTATAATGAAGCTCCTTATGAAGCCACTGAGTTTTACTACCTCTAAAAAAAAAAAAAGTAGTTTTTGTTGTTAAAGCAAATCACAAGGATTTACTGTTAGCTCTTGACTAGAATAATCATTGCTGTTACCCATCATAAGCAGTCTCCTGCAAAAGTGTCCATCTGCAGGCAGTACTAAAAGTCAGGCTACTTTCCCTTTTGGTATTGTCACTAAAAATACATCTGGAGGCCAAGTTAAGTTTCTACAGTTGCTAAACTTCTGTACAGTATATTTGAACACATGCAACCTAAGAGAACTTCACAGTTACATTACTCAGCTAAAAGTAGCAGAACCCTGCTGCCTATTACAATAGCATGGCCACCTGTGATGCTCTGTTTCAAACACTTTCTGCACTGAACCACACAGTAATGACTGAATCATCCATATAATGGCTCTAATCACCCATTGGTGATTCGACTGGCAAAAATGAAAGGTGATATTCTCAGAGTTAACTTCCTCCTAATCACCAGGTACTTGAAAATCAGCAAACAAAAGATTTCCCTTTGGTTTTATGCTCCGTTTTAGTCTGAGCAGGTCTTTTCCTAGCAGTGAAGCTAAACGAAAAACTGTCAGGTTTTGTATCAGAACACAAGTTAACGGTTTCCTTACAGACTAGGAAAAACAATTTAAAAAAATACCAAGCTCTGATAACTTGCATCTTGGAAGCAGTCTATAGCTCTAGGAACATAGAACTCTGTATGGGGTTACTTACTTTATAGAAAAGCCTGGCACATTTACATTTGTCTGTACTCATAAGCAAAGCAAATTACTCTGCAATGAAGTCCATTAACCCCAGGCCACCTGTAGTCTAAGAGATACCATCTAAAGACATGTAAGTCAGCTATCTTTCAGCAGTAAGGTGACAGTAAATATTTATTAGCTGCTGGAAGATGTCAGAACAAGAAACACAGTCAAAGAATACAGTTATAAGCATTCAAATTATGCTTCTCAGAAGCTTGACTAATTAAGAAAGGTAACAGGGAACTTAAAGATAAACTCTAAGAAAGGGTATCAACAAACTGCATGAATTTACTCAGCCTATTAAGCAAAGGGTCTTTGGTAACAAAATACCATGTTTAAATATGGAGAAGAAGAAATTTTACCTTGTTCTTCACTCCCTTCTTTACATAGGCTAGAACTCTGGCCAAGACTCAAACTGATATCATCAGAGGTCTTGGCAGTGTCAGTATCACCTGTGAATTTTAAGAAATAAGAGTACTAGTGCTCAAAGTATTAACACATACATCTACATTCTCACTTGTCATGAAAGACTGTTGCTTTTCTTCATTTATAGGTAAGTAACAATAATTACATAATTACAATAACATAAGATTTCTTTTAGACACAAGTATGTCTACTCTATTTCTTTTATCTTCCACAGAACTCAATGGCAATAAAGATTTTTTTCCCTTAAAGGTGTAACTATTGGAATATTTCTTCTTGCATAGTTGTCCATAAAAAAAAAAGAGCAGTAGACTAAGAAAATACTTGTAACGGTCAGAAAAGCAAGCACACAAAATCAAGGTGACAAAAAAAAAAATCACATTAAATTTTTTTTGTCTTATTGTTAGCTGGATAAATTTACAAGAAATTATTCATAATATGCAAAATTGTTATCTTTTCATCTAAGAGGAGTCCACAAGCACTGGAAAATACCTTAGCTAGATGCCAAGCAACCAGAAATAATCAAGCCATTGATATACAATACCAAAAAGGTAATTGGTTGCACTGCACTCAAAATAGTAGACAGAAGTCTGCCCCAATCAACCCTTTGGCTCTGCATTTTATAGGCAAAGGGAAAACCTATCACTACATGGGAAACAGAACACAGGCCCCAGAATATTCTCTCCTCATGTTTTGGTCACATAATTTGCATGTCCAAGGAAGACTTCTCCCAACTAGTAAATGCTGTATTTTGCTCAAAAAATAAAAATTAAAAAAAAAAATCAAGATGAGTAAGGTATACAGTATTTGGAAACACCATAGTAAACAACAGTGATTTGCAGTGCTTCTGCAAGGTAATTTAAGTAGCTAAAAATCTCACCTTTGATGGTTGCTGCTGTTCCCAGACGAGATAACCCAGATCCAACCTAGAAACAGGGAATTATGTAAAAAGCTGTACACTTTCAGGAAAGAAACAATTGTTATTTCCTATTACTGCAACACACGCATTTGCCTATACACCTAGGAGAGGTTTTTAAAGGCACAAAAGCATCCAGCAGCACAGTGCTGTAAAATTCTGACTCTTTATGTTTCCACTGCAAACAGAGATGACAAGTCATGTAATTAAGCATCCAACTACATGACAGCACTATCCCATCCAAAAGCCAATGTTCTTGGAGACTTTACTAGCTGATTTTAAAAACACTTCCTTATCCAGAAATTCTCCTTACTTAATGTGGCAACAAAGTACAAGTGCAGTGCTATACCAATAACTGCTGTTGTAAAGCTGAACAACTGAATGCAGTGATCTTGGTTGTCTAAAATGCTTAAAGAAAACAATCTTAGTATAAAACTTATCTGTTCAACACAGTAAACACCATGCTAAAAGCAAAACCTGCTCCCATGCGAAAAGATACATATTTTTCCAGTTAATTTCACATTCAATGGCAAACCAGCAGGCATAGTACCTCCTCATACAAAAAACTCCACCATTTAGGTTTGCAATCTACCTTTCTACATATATCCTATAATCCACAGGAGATTATTCTGCAGAGATGCTAAAGAGAATTTAGTCTTTCCTTCAATAATACTTTCAATATGACCTCTCAACTAGAAATAGCATACAAGAATGCACATGTCAGATAACTAAATCACTCAGAAATAAGACAGAGTAAGAGCACTCAAAGGCAAAATCTGAACCTATAATACATAAAAATGACAGCCATTTGACTGAGATATATACTTACTGGCATGCTGTTTTCCAAAAATTCCTAGTTCAAATTACTCTGGGGAAAAGAGCATAATTCTACTAATTCTTTTCTGTAAGCACAGCAATTTCAGGTAACTTGAAGATGTGTGCAGATTCTATTCAGCCATAGCACAGAAGAACAATGGCTTTATGTGTAATGGGAAAAAGCAGCTAAGAGCTTGCTTAATACATTTTCTTCACAACATCGTCACACACACTTTCAGTTACTCATTTTGTCACCTTTCAATATTTTTCCATTCAATAATATGCTTTGCTGAATGCTGTCACTGAATACAAACACATCATCATGGGAATGCTATTTCACACAAAAAACTGAACAGAACTCAGATGTTTACTGTTCACATTCCCTTTTGAGGCCACACATTCAATCACAAGGGATCAGTGAATATTAATTTTATTAGGACAAATACATTCTAAATGCTATACTTTCTTTCACAGTAGCTTGAACTTCTTCATATGCTTTAATATTAAAACTGTTATAAGTATGTTTGGAACAGATTTTTTCCAAAGACCAGTCAAAGAACTAGTCTGGGTGTCACGTTTCTATCTTCCTACACGGACCATCACTTCCTATTCCTTTCAACACCAGCAAATGCCTTCTCTCCTTTTCAAAGGAAGGAAAAATCTCTTAAGAGTATCTATGCTGCCTAACTGAGCATGATTCAGATAAAACATCAACATTAGCATACCACTGTACTTCGTTATCTACTGCTTGCTCAGAGAGCTAATTAGGAGAATATGATAATGTAATACCACACCAAGGACTTCCATGTCATTCGACAACAGGTTCTGTGTCCTTACTATGATGCTGCATTGCTCACTGTCAACATAACTGTACAGCCTGGCCAGTTCATCTACTTGTCCTCATGAAGGGTTGATAAAAACTAGCCACAACTAGCTAAATGTCATAAGCCAAATAGAAGGAACAGCACATCCAACACTATCGAATTTGAACACAAACCTAAGTAGACATAATACAGAAACAGAGCAACTTCCACAGTGAAATTCAAGGCAACTAGAGCATAATGAGGTTACATTAAAACGTAATAAAGCCATGCTCTTCAGCACTTCCATCTGGCAGGAATCCCTATCTATTGCTTTCTTCCCACCCCTGCTGAAGAATCAAGAAATTGAAGATTTTGCAGAGGACATTCAAAAAATAAACTGTTTTAGTCTTTCCATTTCTAGCAGTTTATCTTTCTTCATAATTTAGCAAACTAACTTTTTTGACCACAAAATCCAAACTATCAGGAATAATAACTTTCAGAAAGCCATTTACAATTGCAAGAGATAATCAGCAGTGGATACATTCTAAGACAACTCAGCAGAAGCTTCCTCAAATACAGCATTTAAATTTACCAATTAAGCTTTAAATGGCAGAACAAACCAAAGTAAGGGAGGAAGACAAAGAACATAAGGATGAAGATACAGCTTCAGCTATCTAAAGGTGCACAGATACCCAAAGGGACAAGGGAACCCCACCACCATGGGTTCTTAGTACTTAGCTCACCATACTGTGAGTAATTTTGTTTTCTTAAATCAGAAGAAAGCAAACTGAGCAAAAGGGAATATTTGCTGATGGGACAGTAGGTTCCCCTTCAAAGTCCAGCCATTTCTAATTTAAGTACAAGATGGGATGAGCGCTATGCTGCTGGGAGAACACAATGCCTTCCTAATAAAGTAGTTACATACAGAAAGGTAAATCGTTTAATCTAATACAAGTTACCAAAATAATCTGTAAAATATTAGGAAGAGGTTGTCTACAGATTGCAAAGCCAGCAATACTACAGCAACAACTGCAGCAGCTTTAATTCTTACCTGGTTGTTTGGATCTATCCCAGCATAAGAATTGCGTGAACTACAGCCAACAGGGGGAGTTGCTTCTCGTATGAACTCTGACATCTCAATCCCTCCACCAGGGTCACTGAGAGAAACATTAAAAAAAAACACACATTATCCCACCAGTTAAACAGAAGTTTGTCTATGTTGAGTGCAGATGCTAAACAAATTTTCCCTTCTCAAAAATCAGGGGATCAAATATATTCCAATATCTTGGAATATTATATAATATATAAATATTATAAATAATATAAAAATATCTGTTTGACACAGGAAGCTCAGTCCGAGCCAGAGCACTCTATACTGTCATAGAAGCTGCCACCACAAGGCCACTGTCACCAGCCAACACAAACTGTGAAGACTTAGGCGCTGTATGGCATTCCAAAATGCTGACATATTGAACACTCCCTGTCTATACATGCACACACAACTTTCGGATCATCTGTTCAACTATAACATCCAGAAATTCACCAACAGAAAAATATACTATATAGAACTCAGAGCACAAAAATGACTCCTGGTCTTTTCCTGAGACTGAATCCATGAGCAAAAGCAAGGACGGCTAATGAAGAAAGCCACATGTAAAGTTTTTGAACAGGCAGAGACATACAGGGCCATGGTATCTCTCCCAGGGACGCAAACCACATCTTTCTACCCAAAAATAACTTCCCTTCAGATACTTTACAGTCCCTACCAAGAAATATTTTGAGGTACAATATATGTATATCATTGCATCCTAGTGATTTCATCCTTTCAAGATTAATAACTATTGGTTTGAAAGTATTTCCTGGAGCAACACCATCAAACCGTAATTCAACAGAATTTAGCTCGTCAAAGGCAGATATTTTATGGAACAAACGCAAATTGGATCCATCCGCTAGGACAATGGTGTCTGAAGTAAATTGAGGACTAGAACACAAGGATCCAACCTAGCACTGGTTGTTAATTGCAAAGAGGAAGTAGCTGAGGCACTCTTTTTCCTATCCTATTACAATTCTCTTCAAGCACCTTGATCCAGGAGACTTCTGAACAGAAGTTACTGCAGAGTAATTTGACACCGACCCTCTCTGCTTCTTCCCAAACATAAAAGACAGCTTCCCAGCAATCAAAGTCCAGCGTTTTGCTGAACAAAGTACACATGCACAATGCTCCTCCAGCCAGACCAAAACCACTAAAGACAAGGCCCCTCTGAAGAAGGAAGGGGACAGAAATGGACAGAAGCACTGCAGGGCTTACTTAATAGATAGCTAGTGTTATAGGAAAGTCTCATGTAGTAAGACCAACACTTAACAGGGTGACCTGCACAGGGCCAGGAGTAGGAATCAGTGATCCTGATGGCTGTCTTCCATCTCAGTATTCTACGATTCTAGTAATTTTTGAAATATATGGACATCAATTGAGGATATTGTAAGCAAACTGTCTGTACACTAAAGGACCTGACACTTGATTCTTTCTGCAGCATGACATGTCAAGCTGTTGTCATCTTGGAGAGGTGTAAATGTACAACCTTGGGAATCACTCTAGATAATATAAGAAGCACGTGATTCTTCCAACAAAGAGGTGACCAAAAAAAGGACAGTTTGAAGTTAGGAATATATTTCTTCAGTAAAAATAAGTTACCTTAAAAGACAACCAGCCATTAGTTAGCAGAACAACTATAGTCCAACTCCGGCAAATTAAAAAAAAAGAAGTGAGAAGCCACCATTTTGTTACAGCTCAGCAATGAGACAGGCATACTCTTGGTGATGGCTGTTTACAGAGCCCTCTCCGACCTGGTTTTATCCATTATGCTAAGGCAGGTAAGGAAAACGAATTAAAAAAGATACAGCACCAGCTTCAGCCAAAGTATTCCTTCTGCAAGCATTTTAAGAATGAAATTAAAGACTAAACTGAAAAATTCCCACAATGTTTAAGTTCAGCATACATCACAATGACAATTGAAGTTATAATAAAGAATGCCTTTCACAGAAAGATGAAATTCCTTTCCTGTTTGAATAATTCATTGAAAAGCTGTATGTGATTAAAGTATATCCTATGAAGTAGAAAAATAAGTCATTGCAAATAAGCTTTCATGCATAGAACCAGGTAGTTAGCCAGGGTAGAAGAAAGAGGCAATTTTGTCTAAAACTGAACCATCAGACATCAGCATAAGCAACAAACAATCCATCACTGCCACTCTACTCACAGCTTCTATATTCTGTAATAGCACACACAAACCAATGGACGAACAAAAGCTAGAAACAAACATCAACAAAGTCAGCAGGAACAAGCAGGAAATACAGATTTCTAGGATTGACCACTGTATGCCTAAGTATCTGGACTTTAGCAACATTGAGTTCTTTAGGAGCTACTTGATGCTGGTGCTGTGGCCAGGCCTTCCTGATATGAAATTCTACAATCTGCTTCTTACAGTTTGCTGTCTTCATTCCTTAAAGCAAGTGTTACACTTTTCAGTTTGCAAACAAAATAACTGCAGTGAAGTTACTACACAAATCAAGAAGACTGAAAAAATTATGTCCAGAAATGGAGATTGCTATGAAAGAGGCATTTAGATGACATAAAGCAAATTAAAACTACTGTTTCTAATTATTAGTAGCTCTTAACTAAAATTACTATCTGCAGGTATATTACAGTAGCACGTCAGAGACTAACCAAAGTCTGAAGAGGCCATAAGTCTACATGAATTCAAGTTTAAAATCTGACTTAGGCTAATTGACTACAGAAACCTGACATTCAGACCAGAACTTCCAGAGGTAATCTGGAATAAGTTACTTTGATTTCTGGACAAAGCAGAGGAAGAGTTTTATTATTTCCCTTTGAAACTCATCTTCTGTCCTTAATGTCCAACTAAAATAGTAGGGTAACTAGTCAGGAGGCTGCTCTCAAAATACAAAAGAACCACTGCATGTACTGCAAATGCTAGATCACAACAGCTTCAAGTATTAAGAGAAATTTTCTTTCGAGCTTGAGTCATTAATGATAGTCAAAAATACAAACAAACTCCAAACTCAAAAACAGGTCTGCCAGCCACAGAAAACTGCAAGGAGAATAAATAGCAAAGGCAGGCCAATAGTTTTAGAGATCACCTTTTTTAAATTTTATTTCTCTTGCTCATATTTAAGTAGACTGTAAATATTCTGAAGATGCAACATTCTCCAGCTACCAGCTTTACTTGGTAGAAGTACACGCAAAATTCACGTAGCATCATTATTACAACTCCCCCATGATGATGGAGATCAGGAACAGCAGTGTCACCAGATGAACACTCTATGATACTTTGAATTACAACAGTCAGTGACAAGAAGCCATATTCATATATCCAAAAGAAGGATTAACTTAAGCATTTTAAATTATTTACATGGGTCAACTGATGCACAAAGATCATGCTTGCACTGCTTCTCCTATATTTCTACAAGACCAGGAGCCTGTATCCTCTCTACTTGCTTTTGTGAAACCTCACAGAAAAATTACTATACTAACACCTGAAGTATGCAAACAGCAACTCGCGTTCCTTTCTCTAAATTAAGACTAGCTTCTTTCAAAAACATTAACTAGAGAATTTCAGCTTTAGAAAGAGGACAGCAATAAAAAATAAACAAGGTATTTCTAAAGTAATGGTAAATTGTTCTTTGCTTAAACATGCCAAAGTTTCATGGAAAGAAATCCCCATCCACAAATCAATGTTAACTGAAGATAAATGAGCAATTCAAGCAAGCCTACAAACGACATCACATAATTTGTTAGATACCTGAAAGCACCACTTTGAGGATAAACATCTTCATGAAAAAAGAACAGCAGTTCTTAGAAGCTAAACAGAATCCTGAACACAACCACTGCTTAATCCTGCAAATATACCAGGGTCTGTGAGTATATATGTGGCAGGGTAAAAACTCTAGGATGGCTTTGCAAACTATACTATATGCATGTTTATTCAGTATCACATGCTGTAGCCTAAGCTATCAAAACTAATATTCTGATTATGCAAGTATTTAAGATAGTATCTCTACTCAGATCTCCTCTATATCTACCTTACATTAGGGGAGCAGAGTTTAAAAAGAAAAAAACCCTACACACACACATTCTCTTCCCAGACAGGTTTGTTTTTTCATTAGTGTTCCAATTTAACTTACTAAGAAGGTTACAGCTCAATATTAAACACTCATTCTACACCCCATCTACCAGTTTGAATGTTACCCCAGACTTCTTGTAAGCTTCCAGGCAAAGATTAGTATATACTGTACATCCCACTTACCAAAAAGTAACTCCGTAATTTCTGCATTGACCTTGTTCCCAGTTCTAGTTAAGAGACCTGAAAGTGGGAACAAGGATCATATAAAAGTTAATGAAACTTTAGTTGGCAAGCAGGACACACAGCATCAAACTAACCTCTACTTCTGAGCTCACAAGGCTTATAAAGTAGTATCTTGTCCCATGTCAACTGCTCCCTAGACAAAACAGAACTGAAACATCCAGAAGGAACTCACAACACTAGTAGAAATTCCCTCGCCAAGCTTGGGCCACTGTTTTGGAAGCAAAAGCTACACAGCAAAAACACCAAACCAAAAAAAAAACACCACCAAAAAACCCCACAAAACCACCAAAAACCACTCAGAGACAAAATGCCTGAAGGTCACACCTAAAACATGCATTACCAAGGTTGCATGAGAAAGAACAGACCACCAGTTTACTTCCATGAATTTTATTAAGCAGAGTAAGCATTAAGATACAACTAGGGAAGCAGTCTGCCAAAATATCTCAGTACAGTTTTAGTAAGGTATAGGGTGATCTAAACACAATTAAAATCAGCAGCTTCAGTTGCCAAACACATCATGGAAAAAGGGTCAGGTTTATAAAAGATTGATACAAGAAGTTACTGTATATCAGCTTTAGAGGAATCTAAGACACCGGTTTTGCCAACAATACCTGAGCTGAGAGAAGACACACAAGAACCCAGGACCCATCTCATGGGAAGCTGCCCTATATATACACGGGAAAGTCCTTTTACTTCTAGGCTTAGCATTTTAAAGAGCAGCAGTTTAACACTTCCTTTCTTTAAAAGCATCCCAATAAACAGACTCAAGAGGCTTCTTTCAACTGCATTTCCTTACTAAGACACACAACCTTTTAAGAATCAGGATAGCACACAAATCACCAACCTTTTAAGAATCAGGATAGCACACAAATCACCTCACTTTGAAAACTACTCATGGCTACTAGTACCGGAAACTCAGAGACAAGAGAAAGGTCATCTCTAAAAGCTAACAATTCAAGGTTGATTTATTTCATACAGTTTGAATTTTAAGATGGCCTCAATTATCTAAAGGCATGCAGAGGCTTTGATAATAGAGCTCATAACACATCCACAGTCTGATCAAACTGGTTAAGCTGGCCTTGCTGATGAGTCATCTTTTGCTCTTCTTTCTCCAAATAGTCTGGTCAGAGGAAGAAAACCTCTGGCTTTTTTTCACACTGGCTACAGCAGAGATCTCTGGAAAGGAATCACCTCTTATTGACAGTACTTCAGAATCATTATCTTCATTACTTAGCAGAGCAGTTCCAGAATTTCCAAATTCACAGAAAAACGTACTCCTAAAGAAAGACTGACTGGAGTCAAGCACTGTATCTAACCACTGTTTTTGCAACACTAAAATTGAAACCCAATCAGACACTCCTCCTAGTGTTACAAGAATCAGCATGTAGTATGTGGTCTTTTGACAGCTAGATTTTTAATACTACATCTACTACTGAAATAAGATTACTTCTACTAATTATGTTCATTAAGTATTTAGAGAACTAATTGGCTCACATTTTCCATGCTATTGTTTCAGTGCTTCCAGCACGTTCAATATTGTTCTCAAACTCCTTTGGTGGAGGAACTAGGAAATTATTGTGAATCCATCACTTCAAACCTAATACATAAGTAAGTCTGCTTTTCAAGACCAGACTTCAAACCATCTTTCAGAACTAGAGAAGTCTGTATCTATATTCCTTAGTGTTTAATCTCAATCACCATTCCAGTTACACAGCTGATAAAGACAGGACTGTTAGTCATTTGAAGCAGTATGCAAACATCAGCAGACAACTTACCTGGGCCCATTGCTGTCTTTCCTCTTGGCTGAAACACTGCTTTGTTCTGTTTTTGCACCTCTGTCCATGTGCTCACTGGCATTCCTCTCCACAATTTCTCCCTCATCCAGTGCCCTGTGCAAACGGTAATTCACCATCTTCAAAACGATAAAGAGAGCTGCTATCACTGGGCAGTAGACAGCTACTATCATCATGGAAGAAGGAAGAGCCTTTCAAAAAAAGAGTGAGAAAAAGTTAATGAACACAAGGTTGAATATCTGTAAGAAAACTATCTAGATTTTAACAGTTTCTTTCATGGAGAAAATACGATCGTTCTGAAAATTACACCTCCTACAGTCAGTCTTTGTGTAAAAAATGTTAAAAGTCTAGCAACACAGAAAAAAGAAACCGTTGGGCTACCAAAGATACCAAATCACCACAGCAGCACGCTAAACAAACTTGTCTCACTGAAGCCTGGGAACCAAGTTCAACTCTCATCCTCTTCTTCCATGCTTTTGCAATGCAAGACCTAGACTAGGAAACTTAGAGCTAGCATGTGTGACACCCAATATTTTTGATTAACTGTTATGAGTAAAAAAAGATGGGATGATTTTAAGGGCACAAAAAACCAAACAAGCATGGAATGAGATCTTATTTCAGGGCTAGTACACAGCACCAAGTCCATTTCAGAAAAACTTGATGCAAGCTTGACAGCATGGCTGAACCAGAGAAAAACCTGCTTAGATACCAAGCACCAGTGTTTCAACTTTGCTTGTCAGCTTCCAACAGCTACTGCTGCATGACAAGATACTGATCAGTCACAAAAGCCAAACTGTTTCCTACTCACATACATAAAGAGTGACATAAAGTACTTACATGCATGACTCACACACTGCACAGCAGAACACAACCTGCAAGACCACAGGCAGCAAAGATCTGTGCTAGATCACTGCATGTCCATGGAAAAGTAGCCAACACATGTTCTGAATAAAATTTTTCATCTGTATGAAAGGTGGACAGAAGCCACATAAAAAAAACCCCTCAGTCCTGAATTCAACATTTGAAATTCCACTCAAAAGTTGCCATGCAACTTTCGCAGAAGTAAATAAGGCTTTTACAGATTAATCACCTCAGCAACAGGTATTGATCAAGTCCAGCTTGACAGTTATTTAGGAGAAGTGTTCAAAGTACTGGTTAGACTGCAGATTTCACTTCAATGCTTTCATCCTTCTAAAACATGCTTAATTTGTGTTTTTAAATTTTGCCATTTCCCTAGGCAGTGACTAAACGAAATGAGATATTAAGTCTCAGTATCCACCCAGAAATAGACCATTTATTTACAAAAGCAACAAAAATTTAGGTTCTGAAGTATTTCACTGCATCACTATCCTTTACCCTGCTCACAGTGTAATTTGAGATATATCTCCAAAATATAAAAACACAGATGTATGACAATCAGAATTAAACACCTGATATCCAGCTTGAACATTGATGTAGTAAATGAGTAGAACAAATGAACTGTCTTTTTAGGCCTCATGGCTGAAGGACAATCCCATCTCATTTTCGTATCTCCCTACAGAGACCATGGGAAGAGAAGAGTCATCACTGATAAAGTCCCAGGAACGTCTTGCAGAGTCAAAACAACGATCAGAGTAGAAGACAGAGATGGCTCTCTAACCACCACATAGAAACATTTTGAGTCATTTAAAATTGACTGGCTGACAACATAATTTCAGGTAGGAGATTGTTACACTGCATTATGTTATTTCCCTAAATCTTAGAAGGATCTTAAGTAGCATAACCTAACCACAGTAGTCAGCCAAAGAATTTTAAAGGACTCAGCCTGGTCATATGTGCTGACTAGAGAGGTCTCCTTTTCTTTTGCTCTACTCATTTTCCCCTTCTCACTCTTCAAGATGTCCCTGGAACTTTGATCACCATGATGAATCTTTGTAACCTAGCAAGGTATTCCTCCAAAACAAGTCAAGTCTGACAACCATCATCAACACCTACCTTTTCCTCCAAAACAAGTTAAGTCAACACCCAATATAACATTTGAAGTAGGCCAGGCAAACTAAGCTGAAGTTTGCTAAGTTTCATTTTGCAAGCTGAGCTGGACAACATCATGATGAACAGAGATTCACTCACCAAGCACCACCAGCTAAGGAAGAGAAAGAGGAAACCAAGCTACTTAAAACCAGCATCAATAAGCAAACAGGATCCACAATGATACGGCATCCCTACAACCCCTGAAGCCATGCTAGAATGGTTTCCTCAAGAAATGAGGTGTTTCTACTTCCAAAAACTTCAATCAGCTCCCTGTAGGCAAGCACCAGCCTGTTAACTTTGGCAAAACGCATGAGCTTCCTGTACCTGTTAGGCAGTCTACTACCCCATCACACACAGCGCCACCTTTCCCCTCCTTTACAATACCTAGTGCTCAGAAGCCATTACCAGAGGAGTCAGACTAACACTAGATAACGAAAGCTAGAGTTACTTCATAAAAGACATGTCTGTACTTTTCTCCCCTCTACTCTGTCAGCAGTGAGGTCACAGCATATCCAGTTTATCTTGCAAAATCTACACATCTGGTTTTTCAGAGGAAAGCTCTAAGAACAAGCACTAGAAAAAAGGCAAAACACCTCATGTAACTTGCAGCAAAACTAACAAGGAATTCAAAGTTTTTCCTCACATCCGGTTTTCACAGGATTGCAGGAAAAAAAAAAGCCAAGGTAACTCACTACCTTTGCTTCTCCATATTTGTAGTAGCTGCTCATGTCAGAATAGGACATATATTCTGGGAATAGAAGGCACTTTACCTATCTTAGTCTGCCATATGAACATACTTGACATCAAGTATCATGCTGTGGTACAGCACTGCCACCCATGGCACCCACAATTTGTCTGCAGTACAGCCTCAAGAAGAGACTTACTGCAGCCTAAGCTAAGCCACTTGCAACTTCTGTTTTTCTTAGCCAAACTTAGAAGCACTCTAAATACATTTGAGGTCTTCTCCCCACAAAACAAAGCAAGTTAAAGTGAGATTACCATTTTCAAACATGCTCAGCATTTTACCACATTTGAGGAGAGACATTTCTCACCAGCATCCTATGTGATACCACCTTCAAGACTGGAATACAAATCTAAGTCACACAAATTTCCCACTAGATTACATCCCAATTATACAAAAATAATCCCAAATACTAAAGCATTTTTATCAAGCCCAGCCCTCAGGTTAGAGCTTGTTAGTAGACACCAGTTGTCCACAAGTCTACAGCTGCAGTGTTTCAGAGAACACCCTTTTTTGCAGCACATTTCTACTCACCTGCATTAGCACCAAAAGAAAACATACTGCACAGTAGTCATCACAACTGAAGCTCTTATACAATATAAAGAGCTACACAGAACCATATAGAAACTGTGTGCTTTCAGTTATGTTCTGTTGAAAACTTCAGTTATCTAATGACTGAACAAACCAAACTATTAGATAAACTCTTACCTAAAATTATGTCCCTGAGTCTTAAAGGGAAGCTAAATAGTAGTCTCAGACACGGTGGGCAGAGGAAAGGACACTGATTTTCTACCACCTTTCCCACAGGAGCTACTTTCCAAATTGAAATCTTTCAAGTCAACTTATGAAATCCAAGATTTACATACAGACAAAGGTAAGATGCAGGAATGCATAGTTAAGGAGGACTCTCTTTTCTGAAACCTCCTGGCTGTTAAATTAGCTCTCTTGTATCACAACACACTTTTTCCGAAAGAGTACGTAGAAAAAGGTTTAAGCACTCCTAGATTCCAATGGTCAAAATAGAAAAGAAAGCTTCCACCACTAGAATATTTCCATTCAAACTACAAAAGGTCACTATATCTCGACTGAATGTTTCCAGCACATATGTGCCAGGAACCAGAGGAAACTTCATTGATCACAGGCTGTACATCCTCATGAAGAAACTAACACTACATGGATCCTACCTAATCTGATTACCTAATTACCTAGCTTTAGCTAGGCCCTACAGATGCAACAGAAATTCCAGTCTATTTTCAAAAAAGAAATGCATTGCTATGAGTGTTTTCAACAGCTAGCAGCTAAGTTTTCAAAACCAAATCAGATTGCAAATCCCTACATAAAGATGATATTAACTAAACACTGAGAAGTAACAGTCATCTTGTAAAAAGACTTTAAAGTACAAGCATTTTAAGCCCAGTACTTCATAGAAACAGTTTTACTGGAAAAGAGGAAAGATCAAGAAACAGATATAGTTTTGTCCCCAATTCTTGTTTATGGACAACCAGAGCCCTGAAGAACTGCTGTTATCTGGAAGAAAGTTCAATTACAAGTTACCTAGTTTTTGACCAAAACCTCAAACCATACAACCGAAACTTGAGTAGCCAAGAAACTACAAGTGTCTTAGAACAATATGGCATTCCAGGGATTTCTATCACAGACTGAATTTCAATTATTTAAAATCTTAGGTAAAAGAACAGGACATATTTCAGAAAATTCAGTGGAAAAAACTTCCACGTGAAGCTACATTTTTATGACCTACTTCTGTAACTATGTACACAAGTCAGGAAATTAAGTGAACTGTTGTCTAACCGAGCTCAACTTTGACAGACAAGTTCTGTAGGTACATATGAGCCCATCACCCCAAGCAAGGTACAGTCCTGGCTCCTCTTCAGTCACTGGCAAAATTCCACAAGTGCCAGAGCCAAGACTTCACCCCCTCATGCGCACGTGGTGGGGCTGAAACAGCATTCCGACTAGGGGAAGTGCTTTGGCAGCCTCTTCTCTTTCCCCTCCCCCCTGCAATACTGATGCATAAAATTGGCCTCTGCATTCAGGGCATTTTTTTCAACTCTACCACTAGATTTTACAAAGTCATTGGACAGCTTCCCCATATAGAAAGCACATTTTCTTCTCCCAATT
Organism: Cnemophilus loriae; assembly: GCA_013397755.1. Lineage (NCBI taxonomy): Eukaryota > Metazoa > Chordata > Aves > Passeriformes > Corvidae > Cnemophilus > Cnemophilus loriae. Next base: position 1,599,077 of record VZTF01007561.1, on the reverse strand, counting down.
TCAATTTTGCATTAGAGTAAAAGCAGGGATCAGCTCTTACAACAGATAGGCACATTAACAAGCACAGTTGAGTCTGTTACTGAATACAAATATGCAAACAGGATAGATTTAACTAGTCTAGAAAGTAGAATTTTTGTATGTGTACTGCCAACCCACAAATCCAAGAACGACAGACTCAAGCAGCTTCCCTAAAGCAGGCATTTCTTACTCTAGACCCCAGTTCCTTCATTATCTGCACTTTTATTTTTGCCACACTTCCAACAAGCACAGTTGAAGTATATAAATACACAAGAAAAAGTATCCAGACTGGTAAAAGAGATACATTTATGTATATATCCGTCACCTTCACACACACAGGGTACAACTCTCACTTGCACATGCTTAAGCTCAGAAGGCAGATGAGGGACTAAGGAAAAAAGGTTGGTTATTGAATGCTATCGCTAATTTTTTCAGTAGGTTTGTACCACACATTAAATCCATCGACTCTAACAGCACTGGCATACACATACAAAGGAACACACAGATTTATGGCATTACTTGCTGACCACAACCATTACCAGATTTCATTCTGAAAATACCAGATCAACAGAACAAATGCACGGAAAAAAACGTTAGCAATGTTGGGTGCACTAAGCCAAGTCTTCAAGGAATAAGTGCCTCTAAATTCTCATATCCTAACATGTTCTATTCCAGCTGGGAGTTAAATAACATTTGGGGAAAAAAAGTGATTAGCCGACTGTTAAATGCATTCGGCCTTGAAAGCCAGCTACAAGCCAAATTGTTACGGGATACTTTTGTCTTTGTTGCTACAAAACAACTTAGAAATAACTACAGTTATTGCCAATGCACAAAAGCAATGTTATGATCTTGTAATTCTTTAAACGGGGAAGTTTTACAAGCAATATAAAACCTGTCAGCAGTCTAAGTCTTTCTATATAATTTGATTTTTTAAACACACAGGGTTGTCTGCCAGCAACAAGTCACTTGAAGCTAGCTTAGAAACTCCCTCCTACACACCAGTGAGCCATGCACAGAATTCAGATTACAATTACCTAAGACTTAAGTAAGTTCTGCTTATTTATGTACGTCCTACAGCAATGCAACACTTACTGCTTTTTATTCTGAAAAAGAGCTTCAGAGATGCTAAAGAGCTAAGATGACCAACACAGCTCTGCCTGTTTAGTTTATGTCTAGACAACACCTAAACTGCAAAGGGTGGAAAGAGGGAAAACAGCCAAATATGATTCAATCTCCTTTAACTTGTGACTAATCTCCCTACTTATTCTCAGGGAAGTTGGCACTTGTTGCATCTTAAACTTGTCCAGAGCTATGAAGCAAGAGAATTTCTCTGACCTCAACAAAAGCCAAAGCAGTTTGCTGCTGTCTGTCTTTTCCCTTTGCACAGGAAAACGTGCTTAAGCAACACTGAAGTTTACCCCATTGTACGGGTAACTGAAGCTTACCTACTGCTTTAAGAGCAGCAGGAGACTCAAATGCTGGCCCAGATTTACCGTTTGTCAAAAGACCTACGTGCAGTATAGATCAGTCCCCTTTCAAAAGTCTCCTGTGCATGCAGGACATAGCTGTCCATACAGGTGTGGTCAGCTTTCTCAGCAAAGCAGGACAAATTAAATAGACTGTTCCGTCAAAACAGAAGAGCAGTACTTTTATTAAAAAGAAATTGTAAAGCTATATTTGAAACCAAAAGGCATCTCCTCTTCCCATATTCCGTAGAACTTTAAATAGATACAGGTTCATAGTTCTCATACAAAGTATCAGCTTAGTTAAAAGTTTCATCTAGCTGTTCTCACATAACTTCAGTTTTTAAAACAATTTGTCTCAGCCTTTAGTTTCCTCGCCAGCAGCCTACAAGTTTTCAAACAAAAACCCTTAGAGCTGCCTTTTCCAAGACACTGTAATATAAATTAAAAACCATAGAGCTGTAACCTCCTTTTTCACATTAGCTATTTCTTAGCATGAAATGTCTCTTACTGCAACCTTACAAACTGCTTTTAAACAAAGCAAATGTCTGATCTCAGAGCTCGCAATTCCTGCAACTGCACCTCTATACAATTTTATCTCCAACATTTCATTCACTAACTAAATTTTCACAAGGCAGCTTCTACTTTAAGTCATCACAGCATCTGGGAGTCTTGCAAATGATGTTCTACCTCATATGCACAAAACCGGTCAAAACATACTATTATGATCACACTTTTTTACTGAAAAATCCAAAGTAAACTACTAGCATTTAATAAGTTAAACATGCCTTACACAGGGAAAAAAACTACTGGCCAACAGGAAACCACCCCCTTTTCTTGTAACTTATCACACTTCTCCTCCATCTGTTCCCAAGTCCAAATGTCAAGAAAGTTTCTAGGTTTAAAGGTTAGTATTTTAACAGCTTTGATTGAAGCGTCAGTTACAAAGATATATAGGACAGGAATTCTCACAAGCCAAGTACACTGAAATCTGAACACAAACAAAAAAGCCAGACTAACTCCTTGTTGATAACACACAATCCAAATACATTGCCAGCCAGCACACCACACTACACCCAAATAAAACTTCTAGGTTATGGAACGACATCCCTCCACCAGACTCAAAAGTCAGAAAGTAATACTGCTGCCAGCCAGAAACACCGGACAAATCTGACAGCTTCTGTAGAAGCTGCTTTTTACTGACCTACCAGGAGATCGGCAGCGGAAGCTGCCAGAGGTATTTCCAATTTTGAAGGAAAGTAAACAGAAAAACGAAGGCAAAGTGCCAGCGCCTTTAGCCCCGCCGCGCCCCGATAGCGCCCACCCCCAGATTCCCAGTAACGGGTCGGTGCTCCTGAAACGCCGGAGCCCCGATCGCGGCTGCCGGGCGGGGGTGGGGAGGGGGGCCC
>VZTF01007561.1:1578068-1595817 GCA_013397755.1 Cnemophilus loriae | reverse complement strand
GGCCCGCGGGGCTCCCGCCCTCTGTGGGTGCTGTGCAACGTGGGGAGAGACACGGCCGCTCGGAAAGGGGTATTTCAGCCAAAGAATTACGAAATCGATTCGGTTAGAAAGCACTCTGAGATAATCGAGTCCAAGCTATGACCAAACATCACCATATCAACCAGACCATGGCACTATCACGTCCAGTCTTGCCTTGAAGCCTTCCAGGCATGGTGACTCCACCACCTCCCTGGGCACCCTATTCCATTGTCCAATCGCCCTTTCTGTGAAGAAATTCTTCCTAATGTCCAACCTAAACATAAATACTGCAGGCACTGGTGCAGATGCACTGCAGCTGGGCTACCGACATTGCCCCTAACTCAGGCATGCCATCTCCAGGCTCACCTCTGAGGAGCCCCTTTCCCCTTCAAACCTCCTTTCTTTCCCTCTCCCAGGGCCCGACTCCTAGCGAAGTGTTGCATCCTCTCCTTGCAGCAGGGCAGGAAGACATTTGTCCAGCATTGGACATGTCCACTCCAAACTTACAGCGAGATAATAACCTCACCATTTTTGGAGCACCTCAATTTACTCTCAATACGTAGCGTTAGCAAAACCCTGGCAAGCCTATCCCCACCACAGGGTTTATTGTGGGTTGCAACACTTAAAAAGCCAGAACCATTAGGATTTACACAGACAAAACAACACAGCAAGCCATGGGTGCACCACAAGCCTCTCGCAGATTTAAATTTTGACTTCCACATTCACCTATCTTTATAGGTCAGCAGTTCTCATCTAGTGCTGGCTTTTCGAGCTTTCCCCTTAGACATGCACATCCCAAAAGTCACAGGTCATGTAGAAAGGGACAGATTAGGGAAGGAGTTTAGACAGTGCTCTCAAGAAGGGAGAAGAGGAGTCCTCTTCCTACAAACGCTATGGGCTCCAAAGATGATGAGGGGACTGGAGCATCTGTCAAGGAAAGGCTGAGGGAACTGGGCCTGTTCAGCCTCAAGAAGAGATGACTGAGAGGGGACTTCATCACTGTCTATAAATACCTGAAGGGAGGGTGTCAGAGAAAGGAGCCAGGCTCTTCTCTGAGGTGCCAAGCAATAGGACAAGAGGCAACAGACCAAAATGCACAGGAAGTTCCAGTGGAACACAAGGAAGAACTTCTTTACTGTGCAGGTCACCACACACTGGAACACATTGTCCAGAGAGGTTGCAGTCTCCCTGATTGGAGATATTCAAGAACTGTCTGGATGCAGTCCTGTGCCATGTGCTCTAGGAGGTCCCTGATTGAGCAGGGAGGTTGAGCCAGATGACCCACTGGGGGACAGGGGGGGGGTCTCTTCCAACCTGACCCATTCTGTGACTCTGGGTCTCTACTGCAGAAAAACTGCAGGAATGAAATAACCGGAGCACTCAGCCATGACTCATGATGAGCATGCATTTGGGCTGGTATTTTCAAGAGGCTGCATTAATTCCTCAGTCTCCGCTGTCTCCCTGACAGTTAGTGAGCCAATGGCAGCATTTGGCTATTCTTGGAAAACCAGAAGACAGAAGTTACTGACTCAAAGCAAATGTATTTCATCTATTTTTTGTTTCACCAGTGAGAAAGTAGGGAGAAGGGATGGACACAAAGCCTCAACCACAACAGCTCTTTCCCCAGGATAAAAAAATAAATAAACCTTTTTCAGATAGTGCATTTTCAAATACAAAACTGGGAGCAGCATTTTACAAAAGAGCATTTTTTCATTCTGTCAAACAGGATTGAGATATTAAAGGAAATAAAGATGGGGGAAGGGAAAAAAAACAACAGTGAAAAACTACAGAGGATTATCATGGATGAGGAGGGGGAATTCCCTTTATCCTTTTGCATGAAAGCCAAGCATGACAGGCCTCACCAGTTATAGTATGCTCAGAAAAAAAAAAAAAAAGGTTTCAACTACATCATTTGCCAAAATACCATTAAAAACTAAAATTATAAATACAGCTGTTAAAAGATGAACTTATTAGATTGCGTTATCCATAGGCATACTTGGATACTGTGATGATTAGGATTATGAAGTGTTAGTTCTTTCAGCAGCTGTTTTATCAATGTTACATAAAAGCTGTTCACCTTCACAAAGGGAAGCAAGAGGGATAACATTCATTAGTAACATGGCTGAAGGCTACAGTAAATGCTTTAGAAACCTTTATGTTCCTGTTTAAGAGCCTTTGATTAAATCTGGGCAGATTAGCCTCAGCATCCTAGTAATGATTCATATTAAACAGTGCTCCTGTGTGAGAGGCTGGATGCTGTGGAAGCTTCTAGCTGTTTCCCCAGCCCCGCTCCTAGAAGTTGTTGGACTATTGGACCAGCCATGACATTATAAAGGCTTGGGGAGGAGGCAGGGTTGCAGAAGTTAGAAGCCAAAAATAAATAGAGGAAACAAAACATAACAATACATGTGTATATATATATATATATACACTTATATAAAATACAAATAAAATTACAGACTCGACCCTGATCCAAAACAGCATCACCTAGTTCAACACAGATAGCCCTGTTCAAGTGCACTTCATCATGGGCAGATCTAGTCTGCATTCAGTAAAATAAGGAAGAGAATATCGTGCTTGAGAGGACAATTAAGATTTCTTTGTTTAGCTATTTAAATACAGACAGACTGAAAACATTAGGACACAAGAGGAGGAAATAATATTACTGGAGTCCATCCCTGCCCAAAGGTAAAATTTATAACAAGGCCAGTTGTAGGCATCATTAACAAAGCAAGAAAAATGAAATCATCATTAGTTTTCAAGGGGAAACAAACAATTGACACCTAGACAGAAAGTAAAAGCAGTAGATTCAATCTGTACATGCCAAAGAAAAGGAGCTTATCATCTGCATTGTACTTTAGCCTTGCAGTATTTCTTTAGGATGGGTACAGGAAAACAGTTTGCTCTAGAAAAAACAGAGCATGACAATTTATTAGATAAAATATTTTAGAGAGCAGGCATTAAACCAAGTGATTAGAGACCAACCAACACGTGCTATTACAAGAAGAGGAAGTTAATCAAAATAGTAATAAAACCCTGAAACTTATCACAAAAATGCTTCAACACATTGCTATTTCTAAGAATAATATTGCGGCATACCTTGCATCATTAGAAGTACATTTGTCTCTCATCTTCTCATTCAGGGGAATGAGGTTCTACACTTTGCCCCCCAGACATCTTTCATGGGATACCCAAAATTATAATTTTTAAATTAATTATAAAGAGAATTCCTAAGTTTTATGAGAACATAACTCATAATTAGGACAAGAGGTGAAACAGAAAGTTAAAAAGAATATTTTGACTAAATTGGACAAAACTTATTATGTCCAGAAAGAAAGCTCATGACTTGGAAATTTTTGTTACAGTAAACCATCACAGTATGGCCAAACTGTGAATAGCTAATAAAACAGTCAGCAGAAAACAAGAAAAGCACTGATTTACTCACCTTACAGTTATGAGGGTTAGCACTTCTCTCTGTGCTGGATAAAGTATTTATTTTCAGATGAAGATTGACAAACTAGGCCTTGGTGGCTCACTACTGACTTTTATATATGTCTTCCTATTGATCCCTTGACTTGGGATCTGTAGTTAGGCAGCAGCATTGCAACCCCAATTTTTGCATCCTGCTGACACATACTACTCTATGTGAATTGCATACAGTAGCCAAAGCAACTACTTTGTTAAAAAAAAAAAAAAAACAAAAGTCAATTTTGTGTATAATTGATCAGCCTAGAAGAGTGCATCTCCTTTTTGCTTTTCTGAAGAAACAATAGTAAAACAGATACTTGCTACTACGGCACTAAATCTTTGCATAATTTTATGTCATAACTTTTTTTCCCCCTACCATTCCCTATAATTGCAACCGAGTTCAAAAAGATTTTATCTGAATTTGAAATATTGTCATAAAGAGTGGTGATGTGTTTTATTCTCTCATCTTATATTAGAATTAAGAAGGAAGCTTATTTACAAGGGTGAGAGGAAGCAGAAAGTCATTCTACAATAATATTTTGTAGCCTAGTTTCACTGTAAGATAGCTAACTTTCTTATAAAGCCTGGCAGGAAGTTGTTCTAGGTTAACTTTTAATTACAGTAGAGTGGTTTTTAGCAACTACAGGACTCTACTTAACATGTTACCATGATATCAGCAGACAGCAGCCTATCTACTAGTTGCACAAGTTTTAAATAAACTTCTAAGCAAGAACCAGATCCTCTCACAGACCCCACTTCATTCCTAGAAGTCACACCAAATTCAGCCTTGCACGTTGAGGGATTGCTATGAAATTACTTCACAAAATCTAGTCCAGTATATTACCCCAACTCCCAGCTAGAACACAGGCTTTAGAAACAACAACAAAAATATGCCTGTTCTCTAGTGTTTTAGTACAGACCAGAAAGGGATTTACCAGCAGGAAGGTTCCATAGCAGGAGACATCCTGCCCATGCTGTGCTGGCAGGCTCACCATAGACATCACATAAAGCAGCCCCAGCTCCCTAGCTATATAGCAGGCTACTCTCCGCACCCACCTTTATTGCAGAGAGCCGCACCACCAATCCCCCTCCCAGATCCACCTGTGCTTTCAGGATACACCCCGCCCAACGCCTTGTGGGAAAGGCCAAACTATTCCCTCTCAGTGTGGGAGAACATCGTTCTTAACCTCACAATAGAAGAAAGGGGAAGAAAGGTTTAGGTTTAGTTTGGGTTTTTTTAAATTGTTTTTCAACTATCACTGTGACTAATACAGCTCTCCCTATTACCTCACAGTTGCTACTGAGGAGGAGATAATTCCCTGGGTGGAGGATGCTAATTACTCATCTGCAAACAGCTAAACTGTGGAGCCCACAGTCCCACTAATCCTGCCCTTGCAGTTTATCTCAGTTACCTGCTGCACCTTTTGAGTATGTAAACTCTATTCATACGCTGTCTGAGCCCTGTAGTTTTCTCAAGACAAAATAAGAAGACCAAAGTGAGAGTCTTTCCAAATAAGAGCACTTACATAAGTTTCTTATTATCAGGGAGTGCTGAAAGGGGGAAACTGTTTAAAATAGATCCACACAGACAAAGAAGTCCCGTGACAGCTAATAAAAACAAATGCTTACCAACTTGTTGATTGCAGCTTTCCGTAAGTTGCCACTCAAACAATAGTATCTTCAATTCCTTTCCTTTTATTTCATATTAGAATTTATATTTATGCATCTTTCTTCTGTACACTTTTAACAGCTATGCAGGCTACAGTCACTCTATCCTAACTTCTTGCAGCTGCTTCAGCATGGTAGAAAAAATCAGAATGGCTTAATAGTCCCATTGCTGGAGAAAGAGTGGAGTTTTAATATGGATTTTCCTCCTAAAAATAGCTCTGTCAGTGCTTCTTACAAGAAAATTGCAAGTTCATCATGGACCTAATTGTGTGAACATGTCCATACAGAAATCACAATGAGAAGCATCATCAGTGTCCCAGTGACCTTGAGGTCTCTGAAAAAGAGGAATTTGCTATCATTGCTGGTACATGAATTGCCTAAAAATGCCATGGAGATGAAACATAATAAACAAGGCTAAAATTAGAATATCCAAACACTCAGCTCACAGGATTTTAGCAGCATTTATGCCACATTCTTTAAAATACAGCACAGTGGTGCCTCTCTGTAAGAGATTTCTACCAAACAATGATTCATGATGTCACTGGGATAAATGCAATTTAAGATCTGTGTTTGCAGTTAAAACTCTCTGTCTGAAGTACAAAGCTCCCATACTATGATAATGAGCCTCCAAGAGCAACTTCTCAGTTTTGAAGGATTTCCTCTCTTATGGCTCTTCTTAGCCATTTTTCTAAGAAAGTTCAGCCTTTTGAATTGGTCAGTGCCTGCCTAGGAAACAGTTCTGGTTTAAAGTACATTGCCAGAGGCAGAATTACAACATATATTAAATGCCTATCAATTCCAGGGTACTGAAAAGAGGCAAAAATTAGGAACTCTGAGGGGGAAATGTGGGCAGAATTTGTACAATAGTGTTATGACACCTGGTTTGACACTTGGTCAACAGGGAACTGTGGAAATCTGTGGAATAACTAGTAGCATTGCCAGGTGAGAGTGTTGAAGTGAATATGTCACAATTTCATGCAATTGCATTTCTTACGAGGATTTGCTTGGGAAAATTAGTTGAGAGGTCCTGCAAGTCTTAACAGGTTCCCTAGGCCTTTCTTGGATTTTAAGTTCATTCTGAATAATTAGAAAAGTAACTTCATATTTCTGTCTGATTTCAACTCCTTTGCTAACTGTGTCTGTAAGACTCCTCACTGAATACAGCCTTGTCTGAAGTGGAACATGGCAGTGACTATGTGCTTTAGTAGGAGGTGTGAAGAATAATTTTGACATTCAAGACTATTGGAAACAGTATGTAATTCATTGCCTTGAGATGGAATGTGGCCATAGTTAACAACCTGAATTTGAGAAAAGAACTGCAGAATCTCAGTTTTAAATCCCTTTTGGAAGGTAGCATCTCTAGTCATACAGTGCTTCAGTGCCAATATAGGTCAGTCACAGAAGCAGCAGTGCTATTTTTTAAACAACCAAGGTTTAAATTCCCAGAGATGTTGCATGATTTATATTGGCAAGAAATCTCAGCTGCCTCACAAGATCTGCTCATTCCTGTACTCTTCTTTCTGTTCTCTGGAGGTCTCCCAGATAAATATTGAGCAGGTCAGACCTGCTTAGTGTAGAAGAACAGATGAAATCATGCCCTGAGGTGTTGCGAATACTTTTTTTTGTATTTGCTTGCATTGGCAGTGCCTGGAGGTATAGCTGACAGATTTCAGAATGTGAAATTTATTAATCTGGGGGGAGTGCCCTGAAACGCTGCCACTTTATGGCAGATATAAAGTAACTTGTGTTCCAGCAACCCTGTAAAGAGTTATTTGGAAAGAAAACCCATGTGAGCTACCCAGTGAGTAACATTTGCTGCCCTAGAGAATTGTTTCTTCTTCTCTAGGCCATGTTTTCTCTAAGCACAAGCTGAAGAAAGCCATCATCCTACAGTCGCATCGCTTCATGAGCTAAATGAAATCGAGCATAAGTATAGCAGAATGATGGAAGCCTGAAGGAGGTGTGATGAGAGCTTTCCTAGAGAGGACATATGGCCTCTAAAGTAAGGGTCTTTGGCAGCCAGCTGGAGATGACACAAGTATTCATCAAGGAAACAACAGCAGCAACACAGGCCTTCTCCTTCTTATGCTGGCTGAAGAGATTTGTTACAGCCATTCAATGGGCAACTGGTTTTGGCCTACCTCCAAAAACAGCCTTCCATGTTAAACTGATGTGGGAGGAAGCTCTTAATATAAAAGAAACCCATAGCTATAGAGAAACACGTGTACACGTTCGACTCGACTCTCCTTGCAGCCTCTGCCTTCAGCCAGCCCTTTGCTGTAACCCAGTAAGGCAATCCCCATGAACAAAGAGCACATGTACGCGTATATGTGGACCTGGGTGTTCATTCACATCTATAGATACACCACCGGTTCTGAGACAGCATAATTTTTCATGCAAATCTTTCGGCTGCATGACCTGATAGTCTTCAGCCTCTTCTCACATCAGACTGGATTTCACTTTTTACATTTATCTTTGTGTCTGTGAGGTCTGACATCAGAATTCTTTACTACACAGGTAAAGCCTGATGGTACTCATCATGAGCAGTGTCACGATAGCACCGGATTGAGTAGAGAACTATGTGCAGCCAAGAAAAGTGGACTTAGAAATAGATGAACTCTTTGCAACTCGAAGTTATCTGTTATGTGGCACTGATACTAATGCATGTGGTGGATATATTTTTTTAATCTGGATGAAAGCAACCTGCAAAGAAAGTATTCTTAATTGCTTTGTACAGGTGTTAAAACTGTTACAAATAGAGTGATCTGCTCTGGGTCATGATGTAAATCATTAGCAAATCCAGCATGTAGATCTCACAAGTCCTGATCCATTAAACAGAGTTGTGTTTTACATGAAGAACATCTGCACAAACTGTCACAGCTTCTGCAGAGTCAGTGGTAAACAAGTGAGTTTTTCCTTGGTTCAGAGATAAAGTAGTGGGAGGAAACTAAGGCTGTGCTTTCTCCCACACCTGTTAATCCCGTGAAAGTGTTCCCCAGCTCATATCAGGAGCAGATCATGACCAGCACAGTAGTGGTGAAGTTCACGAGTCAGGGAATTGCAGGTGGATGAATTCCAGCTCTCAGCCGGTCTAAAGAGTTCTCTACAAACATTGCTTGTTTGTCCATCCCTTCTGTGGAAAAACCCACAGGACACTCTCTGAGAGGGTGCAAGCTTTTGAAGAGTTTCTTCCTGATCTTTTGCTCAGAAATGAGGGAATTTACCCATCGTGGAACAGCCTGTAAATCCCTCATGGTAGATCCTTAGGAATCCTCAGGCATGCAGAGGTGCCTGTATTTCCCAATACTGCTTGCATGGGTGCCTTGTGCAGCTGCTATGTTCTTCACTCCAGAACACTGTCCATATTAATAGCACTAGTCTTGGTGCATTCTTTATTGGTCTGCAGCATGGAAAGATATATTCAACCCTTTGGGAAATGTTTGACGGATTAAGCAATGAAAAATGATCAGGGAGAAAACTATTAGAAAGCAAAGGAATTAGTTGTAGGTGTAGGGTGCTGGTGATAGTCATGTACTTCTGACCTCATCTGCCAGGGAAACATATAACCTTCAGTTTTTCATAGGCCTTTCCAGAAGAGCGGGGACTGCAAAATGGTCTGGAAACACTTTTCTGGAGATAAACAATGGAAATGATCTGACATTAAAAATAACCCTAAAGGCAAAGAAATCAGAAACCACTTTGAAACAAAGGAAGGGTGGAGTAAGGAACCCTTTTGGAGAGACTTATACTCTGTTTTGTGCTGCTTACAGAACCCAGAAGTGCCAGAGAAAGTTGTGTCAGAAATCTGTAGGCTATATGCCTATAGCTGTTATGTACAGTGTTCTAAGCATTAAAGAAATTAGGGATCCTGTACGAAATTCACAGCAGTTAAAATTAGTTTTGGAGTGATTTATCTTTTTGCCATTGTTTCAGCATATGCTGTGACATGAAAAGAGGAAGTTTTGTTGCAAACAATATTTTAACCACAAAAAGATACTTTGCAGTAGAACAAGTATTCCCAAGATTTAATTCATTATTGAGTGTTACACAAAACTTGGGAAAAACAGTTTCACTGTGGTAACAACAGAATTAAGTGCAGGTGGCCAAAGGAATTTGACTCTTGGACTGCATTTTGAATTTTCTGGTACACCCTGCTGCTTCACAGTTAGGTTGGAGCAATGCAACTAAATGTTTTCTTGTAAATCTTTAAATGACATATGATGCAAAACAAGCAAAACATTTTAGAATTTTTTTAAGTCAAAGCTTCAGGTGTAATTTTGAAAGCTTTAGATTGAAAAGCATCTTTGTTCTTTCTCACAGCTATTACTTCTACTGACATCAGGAAAACTGTGCATATCTCTGCTTTCCTTTTATTGCAGAAAGTCTCTAGGATCTGAGTCTTACAAATAAACAGTTCAGAACTTATATAGCTTTTTGCTGGCCTCTCTTCTACCTTACTTCTTAGAACAGATTAAACAACACACACTTTCTCAAAAAGACTCCTATGTGACTGGCAGGCCTGGTAGGAGCTTCTGTCAGATGCTATTCTCACTAGCTAATTTCATCTCCTGATTCTGTGTACCTCATCATATCACAAACTTTGAGACAAGTACTTAAATTGACAGATTTGCTCATAAATACAACAGAGAAATTATGAGGGACTGAGTTTATGGAGTGATGGATGAATATCAGCTCCAGGCTAGAAGTGTTTAGAGGGAGAGGCACTGATGTCTCCAGAAAATCCATCAAATTCAATTTGCTAGAGCGACCTTCAAGGAAATTCAGTAGGAGGTGGCTGCACAGTCAGCATGTGTGGCCTTGTATAGTCTTCAGGAAAACAGGATGTTTCATTACTGAAAGGTTGTCCTTTATAGTAACACCTCATCTTTTCCCCACCAATGAGACAGCAATGGCCATTGTGTTTGCGACACATCTTTCTAACACTCTCTGTACAAAATAATGGATAGAAGTGACCCAAGAGTTAGTCATCTTTGATGGTACAAACCTGAAAACCTGTCACATTCTCTGAATCCATCAGTAGCAGAGCTAAAGAAAAAGCCAGAAATCCTAGATGTGCATGTACAGTTGCAACTGAGTTAAGACTATTCAAAATTCAAGTGAAAATTAGGTAATCTGCCTCACCTCCCACAGAGTTTTTAAGAAAAAGAAACAAGATTACATCTAAAATGCATGTGTTTCTTTCCTCTCGCTCTTACATCACTCTTAGGATTTGTAATGGCGGCCCTAAGATCTACAGAAGGTTAAAAGGAGTAAACTGGAGAACAGGAAAGAACTGAAATCAGCCCCAGTTTCTGAGCATAAAAGACCTTGTTTGAGGGAGAAGCTGGAGAAAAGTATGGTAAGAGTAGTATGAAGCATGGACCATAAAAAGGGGTCTTCCAAGGACAAAATGGGTGTTTAGGGTAGCCTGTGGACCTATGTCTTCCATACTACCTTGTGGACCTAGATAAGGCTGGGTTTGGTGATGTTATTCATAATAAAATGCAGGTAAGGAGAGCTGATGCTTCTACTGAAGACAACGGTGATATGGTTTCTCATATATGCCAGGGGATTACTAGATACAGTTCTATTTTCAGTGCTATACCTCTGGCTAGGCTTACTGGTTGTGGGATGTAAGCAGGGCCTGGCAAATTCCCTCCTGGATGATGCTAACTTCACCAAATGAAGTGCTCATGAGCAGGATGACTCACACTACCTCATTTCTTCACTATTACACAACTTGCTTTTTTCCCACAGTAAGGTTTTCTTCCACATTTTTTTCTGTGATTTTTTTTTTTTTCCCTTTCAGTAAAAGCGCCTGCCTTTATCATGATTTCACCCTGAAACAGGCAAGGGAATTCAGTAATGCAACCTGGCAGGGTGTCAGAAGTCCGTTTTCTCAAGAGGAACAGGAAAAAGGTAATAATGGTTTGAGGAACTGGAAAACAAATACGTCCTATGTAGACTACAATTGGTTCATCTAAGTGAACAAAAACAATGAGCTCTGAGCCCGGAGGAAACAGCGCAAGGCTCCAGCAGGGCCAAAAATAGCCCGGACGAGAATCCCTCCGTTTTAAAGCGCGGGGCGGCCGGAGACTCTGCGGGGTCCCGGCGCCCCCCGCAGGGCTCCAGGGGCTTCACCGCCACCTGACCGGGCAAAATTTTAGGTCCTACCAGCAGTGGAGCAGGAAGAGTTATGGTCCAGCAATATATATGGGCAAAAATTCTGTCATTCATACACTAACCGATCTTATTCTTACTGGCAGTTTTAGCAGCGTAATTGGGAGGGGAAATACGACACCACGAGAAAGAAGAAGGCACATATCCTTCATAAGTTAGTTATGTTTAATGTTATGTTTTGAAAACTGCTGAGGTCCCAATTAGACTCAATGACACTGACCAGTCTGTAGTCTGGGACTGAACTGGCTCACTCCATGGATCACATTTCTCTTGTCCTACAAAAGCTACAGCTGTACAGTGAAATGTACAAGGCCTTGATGGTGTGCAAGACCAAGCCCACTAATTAAGACCACCAACTTGAGAAAGAAAATAATGTAAATAGATAACACAAATTAATTCTGGATTGTACAAGCAGACTTCTTGACATGGTTTCAATCCCGAAACATGAAATCCCTGCTCAACTCATGTCTCTGGCTGTCTGTGGATCTGATGCTGCCAGTACTGAGAGATAGCATCACAATAAAAACATGATGTGTCTCTCTGCCCACACTTAACTAAAAGATCAAAACAGACTTAGGTCTACTTTCATGTAAGTATGAGGAAATCTCCTTCTAGTTGCCTTATGAAATATAGAATGGATACAGTATCATATCTGCGCTTAGTCGCCAGGCATAGAGTAGACACTATAAGGGGAAATCAAGACAGAAAATTTTCCAGTAGTCATCCATTTTTTAAAAGAGGCTCCCCTAACTAATTCTGCTAAGGATTTAAACTGGGATTGTAAATAAAAGGAAACAACAGGCAAATGTTACCTATTCTCTCAAGACAATGTGTCAAAAAGCAATTACAATGAAGATTGAGAGAGAAGAGAAGGCTCCGGGCAGACCTTATTGCAGCCTTCTCTAGGGCATAAAGGGGGCTACAGGAGAGCTGCAGAAGGTCAATTGACAAGAGCAGGTAATGATAGGACGAGGGGTAATGGCTTTAAACTGACAAAGGGTATGTTTAGATTAGATATTAGGAAGAAACTCTTTACTGTGAGGGTGGTAAGACACTGGAACAGGTTGCTCAGGGAAGCTGTGGCTGCCCCGTCCCTGGAAGTGTTCGGCGCCAGATTGGATGGGGCCCTGAGTCATCTGGTCTATTGAAAGATGTCCCTACCCTTGGGACAGGGGATGGGGGGTTGGAACAAGGCAGGGGGGTTGGAACGAGATGATCTTTAAAGTCTCTTCCAACCCATGCCATTATATAATTCTATGATAATTACTACTGCACTGACCTAGTTGGTCTTATTTTAGATCAAGGTTTATTATTCTGAATAGTACGTTAACTCAGTAAATACAAATTAGGGAAAAAAGACATCAGCCTTAATCAACAAAAGGATTATGCTACTCCAAATGAAAAGGTTATCTATTCTATGTCCATAACTTTATAATGACAGATTTAGCAGAATTATGATTTGGGTATAAGGCTATGATTTGCATATGAATGCTGGTATCTAATGGATGTTTTGTCTTTATGTTTAGAAATAAAGTTTGCATCTGCATGGTTTGAACTCAGATGCAGGACTCTTCATTTTTGTGTTGTCTTTCTGAAGCTGTTCAAGGGTGGCTTTGGTGATCTGAAAACTGTCCCAAAGGTTTTGTTTGACAAACTTAAAACCTAAACAAAATACCTTGTTTTCATTCTTGGTTTTGTTATTTCCAAACAAAATCTCATTTGCCCTCACAAACAAAGGAGACTTGGTCCTTTCCATGGGCAGAAGGCCTTGAATGGGAAATGAGGTGCTGGAGGCAGTGCAGAACGCTCTGAGTGAGTGCTGCACCATATGCTGGCCGTGACTGAAGGGTAGTCTGCTGCTGCTTTATTTTTCACATGAAACATGAAAAAAGGGATCAAGGCTATCAGCACCTATAAAGATTTCAGAAACCTGAAAAGTTTTCTGTAGCGTCTTTGCTGAACTCTGGTGAGAGCATTTGCATTGCACTAATCACAGTTCTTCAAATAACTTAAATATTTGTTCCACACATTTGTGAAACTGTGGCACAATGTTGCCAGTGTGGCAGCATGGTTCTGATATTCCTTTACAGGAGCAGCAACTCAATCTATGACTAATCAAACAAGAGCTGTATGTGTAGCTTGGATTGAGGTAATACACAGTGTGCAAAAGTTAATCATTACTAAGCCAGAGTTAATCATTATTTCTGTTAGGTGTATATCTTTTAGTGCAGACAGAAATTTCATTTGAAAGTCTTCCTTTGTTACATTTTTCTTATAGGGATGCAGATGTATGAATGATTCACGTTGCATGTGAAATTATACTATGACCTATAATAATAGCCATTGCTATATTTTGTTATGAAACCAGATTCAAACTAAATTTAAAATCCAAGTCTGTCTGTAAAATCTACTGCAAGCTTCCAGATTTTGGCCCAGAATTCCCATTCTCCAGTGTTTTTAGTCTTTTATTTTTCCAGGTCATCTGTTTTAAGGAGAAAGAACATATAGCCATCTGGGAGATTAGCATATATATTTTATGAAGCAGAGTAGAGCTCTCTCTTTACTGACTCAGATGCTAAAGACCCAGATTTGCAGCCTGCCTCCTAGCTAGCACAGCATAGTTCATAAAGCTTCTGTTGCCAGTGGCTTACCCCTCTCCCCCTCATCAAGAACAAACCTACACTAAAGTGATGTTGGCAAAGCAGTACTGTTCTAGAGTGGGAGAGAAAAACCAGTCCAGCTTTACAGCCATGTAGAGAGGCAAGTTTTAATGACAGAAGAATCCACTTGTCAGTAAAGCTTACATTGTTTGAGTAGAAATTATCAGCAATTTCTCAAACAAATCTGGCTACTGGAGTGAGATTCATCTCCAGAGTGGTATATATGGCTATATCTGTGGACATAAGCATGGAACTGATCTGTGGTATATCTTCTGAAATGTATAAAAGCCAAATGAGAGTGTTAGTGCTGGGTTAATTTAAGATGCAATATAAATTACCACAGGATGTAAAAGGAGTGAGCTGCAATAAGATGCGCCAAGGGGCATCTCCTTAATCTTTTATACTTTCTTACTGTGCTAGTAGAGACGTGCTTTCATGGCAGCTGTAGCTGGAACTACAGTATGTTTCTAGTACTACGATATAGTTGGATTGTGCCAGCAGTCTTTCCTTTTTTCTGGACATTCCTCTTCCTTTTGTTTTTTAATACCATTCTGGTTTTTTTTTCCTTTACAGAACACAGATACTAGGAGCCTAGACTGCCAACATTTTGATATCCAGTGTAGATTTATAACTATGGACAGCCAAGTTTTAATAAGTTATAGGGCTACTAAGTCCAGTGATAGTCTGACAAGCCTCTAGAAAACACAGGACGAAAGCTGAGATCATAATCCTAAATTTGTATTAATAATGATACTGAATAAGCAGAATACTTACCATTGTTTCTTGAAACAAAGACTGGGAATAGGCTGGCCTATTTGTTTACCCTCTAATAATTTGTTGGTGCTTTTAAAATGTAGATGCAAAAATGAGCCTGAATTAAAAGCTTTGGTTCAAAGTTCTCAGTTTGAAGGAAGTTTGAACTACATTCAGAGTATGATCTGCATTTTGCAGGTTAGACTCTTCTTTTGAAACACATTATAACGAAATCCATGTCCAAACTTTAAGAAGCACAGAGTGTGTATTCAAATACAGACTTTAAGAACTGGATCTGTTATATCTAGAATCTAATTCCCATTATTCAGATCTGCTGAATAATAATGGGAACAAATAGAGTCTTATTAGAAAATGCATAAGAAAAACTTTGAATGTAGCATTTAGGCTATATGTTCATCAGAAAGGCATGCACCATTTAAAAAATCTTTGTGTATCTTGCCAATACTAAAATGTCATCTTTCAAAGACTGCATTCAGACAGTCTTTAATGTTCTTTTCTTCTACCTTTTGCCAGTTACTGGAATATGAACTTAACATTTACTGACAGTTCTATTTACCTTGATGCTAAGAACAGCCTACCCAATCTGGCCAGATCTTCTCATTCAGAAACCAGTCTCTGACATGGCTGGTGGTAAAAGATGCCAAGAGAAGTCTATGAGAGTGGGAAAATCCTATCATGGCTCCTCAGAATATTTCCCTGGACACTCTCCCATCTCCAGGCACAAGCGGCTTCCTGAGCCAGTCACACCACTTCTGTAGAAACAAACATATAATCATGAGAAATAAAGAAAAAAGCCCAAACAAGCAAACAAAACAAAACAAAACAAAACAAACAAAAAAAAAGAGGGAAAAAAAAATGAAGGTGTCTTTTGCGAAGCAAAGCTGTGTACTTTGATATCAAGGCGTTCCACAAGATGGCAGGGTTCTGTCTTGGCAGGCCACTACAGCAGGCAACCTGAGCCTCTACAGAAGCAATTTTTTTCCTGTCATAGTTTTCACCATCAGTAATATAACTCTCTAAACCTATCAGTGCTCTATAGCGGTGATCAAAATAAGTGGCAAACAGCTGTTCTTATGTGTCATTCACAGTTTTTATATTACAACATTTAAAGCACCATATTCATGTAAAGCATAATAGTTTCTCACTGTGTGAATTAAAGGAATATATTTTTTCTACATGAAACTAGACAAAATTATTGCATGCAACTGCAATTATTCTAACTAGGAACATTAACATCCGTCCTTCACATTCCATCTCAGTCATCTATTATTTGAACTCCAAAAACCATAAATATAGCTATTTGTTACCCCTTGTCTTCGGGATCAAGACAAGGTAACCTAAAGATGGGATGTTGCTGAATGGTGGCTGTCCCTTTCAGCTGTCCTGCTTCCTTGTGCTGGCTTTAATGTCTGTGTGTACTGTCCTAATGCAAGTCAGATCAACCTAAAAAGCTGATTGAAAACTAGCTGCTTTTACTCAGAGGCTTAGCTTTCAGCTAGATAAATGAGCTGAAATGAATCCACAGCCACACAGTCACTACTGCTGCGATCAGGAAAGCAGGTCAAGCATGTGACAAGGGGCAGGAAAGTGACAAGGGGCAGGCAAGTCCCTTTCAGCATCAGCGTAGTATTGGATAAGCTTACACTAATTGTGAAAACACACCCTCAAGTAACAAAGGAATAGTGGAGAGGATGCATCCTCGGTTCTGCCCGCAATGACAAGAGGCAATGGAGAGAGAGGAGAAAACCTAAAGCTCAGTTCTTAGACAAGTTCAATTGAAAACTTGTGCTGGAGCATGCCTAAGTCTTGCATGTGTCACAGTGAAATGTTAGTTCTGACCTCGACTAGACGTATTTTGCTCTTTGTTGGTAAAACAAGGATACTAATAGACCAGCTCTTTCTAGACCGTGTGTGTTTGTTTTCTGTGAGAAATAAAGGCTCTGAAGTTTGGCAGAAAAAGAGGGAAACTAGAATAATTGCAGTTCCCTGTAGGGTTCTCTGCAATACTTGTTACTAAGTTTCAGTTGAGTGGAGGTGTATTTCCAGAGTAAATTCAAGTAAATTCAAATATTTTACAAACAATTATAAGGATTTTGAATGAACTCAGGGCATGTTATGCTTGAGATCTTCATCATTCTTTTAAAAGCCTAAACCTTGGTGCTTCCTATAAAGGTGCTACAGCATAGTGCTAATGCAAGGATAGATAAATAGACAAAGCCCCAATGCACAAAATTAAAGAATCACTAGCAGCTACTCTGTACATAAACCAAACCAAAGGCCTCACTCAGGAATGGAGAATTTTTAAAAAATCCATCTTGCAGAGAAGAATTGTGTAATTGCATTTACTAAACACTAAAGAATTACTAAGCATTAGATTTTGTGTATAAGTGAAGGCTTAGAAGACATCAGGTGTGGTCAGGGTACTTGGGGTTCTTATTTGGCACCAGTGGGTTTTGTTATAAGGAAGCATGAACAGAGACTTTTCATTTCCAGTTTTATCACTGAAATTCAAATAAGGATTAAAAAAAAAAAAAGAATGGAGTGAAATGCAAAGAAAATCTCCCAGTAATATCACCAAGTGCAAAGAAATTCCGTGGACAAGATCTGGTGTCTCCACAAGCTGTGAAAACCCTGGTAGCAGGGAGAAGGAATTTGGATTTTCAGGACCAAGCAGCTACATGCTGATTGCAAGAGTGAGAAGTAAATTCTGTTAATTTTTAACAAAGGCATTCAGCAGGGATACACCCACGATAACCTCGTGCAGAAACCATCTAACACATGTGCTTAAGCTCGGGCCGATTATGGAAGACCATGGCCTAACAGAGAGCAGAGACTTGGTCGGGTTTCCGGCCCGAGCCCGCGCTCCGGGACACGGGGCAGGGCCGGTCCCCGCGGGGGCGGGGGGACACCGAGCTCGGCGCCGGCGCGGGGCTGGCCCAGGTGTGCGCCGCCTCCGCCCGCCGCCAGGTGGCGCCCGCCCG